>JAUYWG010000046.1:16915698-16932567 GCA_034779775.1 Enteromius afrohamiltoni | reverse complement strand
TATATATTTTTTTTTTTTTTTTTTTTCATTAAATAATTTCATAAAAATGAATACAGACAAAAAATAAATAAAAACTAGAAAAAATAAACTTTTATTTTTTTTATTTTAATAGAAGAAGCTTCAAGAAGCTTCAATCCTTACATCAGCGTTGGTTGTGAAATGTTATTGGCTCATGCGTGTCTCGTGATCGATTGCATCATGCTACCGGATGGGAGTATGTTTTCTGAATGAGATGACAGGGGCGTGAACAGAGCGGGACATTTTTAGTGATTAAAATCTTGTGTTTTACTCTCTTCTTCACATAAAGACTTTGTATGGCTTTAGAAGACTTGGAATGTGACATGATTTGGTTGTAATGTGTTTATACTGCTTGTTTATGATTAGTTTGTGCAATAAATACCTGTACAGTAACTGCCTGTGTGTGTTTATATTGATCAGAGGAGAGTAGGTTTAGGGTAGGGGTGGGGTTAGGTGCTACAATAAAACTAAAACATTTTATAATAAATGTATATATGCATGCAAACTATTACATTAAGCCAAACACCTAAAAACAACGGAGGACCCATCACGTTGAAAAGTGACTGAAAAGGGGTACCATCGAAAAACTGTTTTGATCAAGCGTCAAAATGTGACGAGTTGGAGTGAGGCTGTGTTGGAATTATGGGTCTAGAAATTCCTCACCTGCATAAGAATCTGTAAACTGCAGAAAAATAATGTCACCCAATGCCATCATATTCTTCATTTAGCCAATCACAATATTTTGAGGCACTGCCAATCATTTAGCATAGCCACATGCCTGTCCATATATGGCAAACAGGAACCTGAGAGTGTGTTTCATTACATACAGCGCTTCATAAGCAATTGCTAGCTTCTCATATTAGAATTTTCTCCTGTTATACAACAGAACAAAGCAAAACAACAAAACACTAGATAAACACAAAAAACATCATCAATTGTGGTAGAATCTATTCTCAGAATGCCATTGTTGTCTTGTCCCAGAATATGACAGAAGTGAACAGAGCCCAAAGCTGAATATTTTTATGACATTACAACAGAAGCAACATCTCAGAAGCAATATCTCCATGATTCCCCTCATGCATATTCACGGAAGCTGCCGAATTTGTGACAAACGTTACCCAGCAGGAAGAATGGTCTCCCCAGACAGCCATGGAAGACACTCAGGCAATTAAACCAGTCACAGGATCCATACAAACCACTACTCTCGCTGCCAGAGGCGGAAACTCCACACTAAAACCCTAAAACAGTTGCCGTTCCTGACAGCCGAATAGAGCAGTAGCTAACATCCAATTTTTCAACCATCATTCCCCGAGATGAAGTACAGATGAGGATTTGGCTGGCCGTAAATCCATTGATATGTAGAACTTGTTTGGAAGACAAAGTCATGCACTGGCATTTATGAAGGAGAAAATGTAAAATTGATTTAATACCATTTGAAAGCAAGAACTAAAAGATGAGAAAAATGCATTGTGGGTTTGCTAAATTGGGAATTGGGAAATGAATGCATGTATGTGGGTCAAAAGTGTTGTGTCCGCATCAAAAGACTTGTACAAAAGTCATTTCATACCTATAAAAAAAACATTAAATGGAATTAAAGTGTACTTTTAAGGTTTAAAAATGTTCACTATTCGGAAATGTTATATTATCCTTCTTCGTAACACAAAATTTATGTAAAAATTCAAACATCATGCTTGACTTTCACATATTAAAATATATAAAGGGGAGCATATTCAGTTTTACTGTGTTGTAGTAAAAAACTCCTACTGACAAACTGGGCAAAGTATGATACTGGCAAATAGTTTTTGTTTTTTTAAAAAAGGATAAAATAATAAAAAAATAATTTGTATTTGCGGTGAAAGTACAGTAAGTTGTATTTTAATGTGTCATAAATAGATTTTTGTTGCAAAAATGGCTGAGAAGACTATTATGCTGAATGACATTTTAGTGGATAAATTTAGTAAGCCAGGGAAAAATGTGTGATATTTCTGTAGAAAAACTAAAACAAAACCACATTTTCAGTTAATAATGACAGAACTTAATCTCACAACGTAAAATGTACAAATCAAACTCAACTGATCTCATTACAGCATTTTGTTAATATATGAACTTCATCAACGTCATTTTTACCTCCAAACAAAAGTCTGCAAGTGTCACAAATCAATAACAAAGAACCGCTGCATTCCTACCTGGAAATTATACTACTATAATAAGCACTGAAATAATTACAGGCATCTAAATTGCCTGAGCAAACAACAGTCTAAATCTAGATACAATATACACAGTGCAATAACTCACTGCTGGGTCAGGCTCATTCAGAGATAAATATGGAACATCCATCACTGATAATTAGAGTTAACATTATAAAAGTAGGCCAAAGCGTTCACGTCTACTTGTCTTAAAAGCAACTCGAACGTGGTTACATTTGCGCTTTATTTAATCGGGAAGAAGGAAATGTAGGCCATCGGCTCAACCATGACAATAAGACAAAATTGGCAACATAATCAAATCCGGCAATTATAAGTCATCATTTTAGAATAAGACACTGGGAACAGATTTGTTTTATTATTCAACCTTTTAAATTAATATAAAAAGGAAAATTCAAAGAAGTTAGTTATCACATGCTAATTATTTGTGTTTTATTGTCTGCTTTTCATGAGAACTAGCTCTGGAGTCTGTATCAGAGGCTTTCAACTTTCATTTAAGAGATTTCATTTCCCAGAATAAAGTGCAGTGATATCACTTCAGAGGTGCCTCACCTAGTGACCTTGAAGTTTCCCTCTGTAGACTCCAAAATCTGAGCTATAACGCTCACAATTCTATTGTTGCTTAAGGCTGTGGGTCAAAGGTCCCCCAGTGGGAGCCCATTATGTTTTTTTCAAGACGTTTCAGTGACCTTCATCATCGTTTCCCAGAGCAACAGAGGAATAACAATTATAACTGTAGGAAAGAATCCTTTAGTTTTTATGTGAATCTAATCAAACAATCCTCTCTTTAGATATTCAATGCTACTTCAGCAGGACATGCTATCTATATCATTCTTTGCTATTTAAACCCAGATTGATTCATGCACACTTGATTTGGACGCTTCAGGGACAGTTTTTTCTTTTTCAATACTTGAGAATCTTCAGACTTTGAGATCATTTCAGTCCATGAAAACTACAGTAATGTACAGTCATAAGGAGTTCAGACCAATGTCTGATATAGCACTGCTACTTTTATTTGGAATGCATTCAACTGAGCAAACGTAAAGACACTTATTTATTACAATTCAAATAAATTCCTATTAAAATAAATATTGTTCTTTTATAATTTCTCCTCCAAATCAGCACATTGGAATTATTTCAGAAGGATTAAACGCAGCCATGGTGAGCGTAAGAGACTTTTTTCTTAAAAAAAATAAAAACAACAAAAACATACCAACCCCAAACATTTGTATTTTATTATACATGCAATGCATCTGTCAGTGTTATTATTTTTAATAACTGTCACATTATCATTAATTATTTGAAGGATAAGAAGTAAAAGTGGTAAGGGTAAAAGTAAATGTATTTTTACCGATAAAATAAATGTAGCCTCGCTGAGCATGTGACATCTCAATTTTAAAAATAACAATCTGCAATAGTGACTACTTTATTTTATTACTGCAATTACTTTTTAGTGTACGTTTAGTTTAGACAATAGACATTGTGACAACATGCCCCAAAATGACCAATATACAAACTCACATTTCTGTAACCGCACTTTCATCTCAACACCTTATAGTTACAGTTACTTATTTAACTATTTATAAGGAAACCATCCAAGCAAATATTACACCAAAATCAAGGCATGCCAGTGTAGAGTGAAGTGAAGAATGCCTGTCTTTCTTTAGTATCAAAATAGATTTTAATCAGCTCCGGGTCTTTAACTGTGTCTCATATGCAAGTTTTATTCTCCAGGCAATAATTTTTTTAGCCGTATAATATTCAGCATACTAATGTGAACAGCAGGTAAGAGTAAGCCAGCATGAAAAATCAAAGTACGACCAGCCCTTAGTCTTTCTGAACTGATCATAAATACTCCCTGTGTATGCATTTATTTGATTATTATGCGGAGACTAATGGAGTCTTGTGCCTGTACATGATGCACAGGATCAATATTCACCCAGAGAGGAGTAGTATTTATGTCTGCAGATGAAATCTGACACAGATATCAAAGGGTTGGGGACGTGGCCATGTCGATGTAACCGAATACATCAACCCAGAGTCTGACAAGATATCAACACGACGTGAGCCAGAGAGACACGCAAGAAACTCTTCTGTCTTGGATCTGCAGTGTATGAATAGAAATGAGCAAAATATGAACCCTATCAGCTCAGATATGTGTTAGTATCACGACATACCGTAAATGCACTGGAAACAAACTAAAAGTAAATCAAATGTACTTTGCAGCATAATACAGCGTGGTCATACAGGCGGGGGATAGCGGAGGTAAACACAAGAATAGTCTGTTACAGCAGCAAGGGTTGGTCGATCAGCGAACAATATCTAAAGAAGCAAAGACAGTAAAAATGGACAGGGGAGGAGCTAATCAAAAACCATGGAGACAAACAAGGCAAAAAAGAGACAAAAAAGACCAATAGGTATCACTTTAGAGTAAGATACCATTCGTTAACCTTAGTTAACGCATTAACATTATCAATGAACAAAAGCTACATTTGCTACAGAAGTTTTTTTTAATCCTTTTGCATATTAAAAAGAATGAATATTTATACATATTCATTACTGTGATATATCGCATCACCTAATGCTGGCACACGTTTATTTTTAACACACATACAATACCACTCAAATCTTTGGGGTCGGTAAAAATATTTTAAGAAATTATTTAGTATTATAAGTATTATAGTATTATTTTAGTATTATAAGTATGCTTTAAACTGATGGCAGTAAAAGACACTTATAATCTCAAATCAAGTCAAATCAAGTAAATCAAAAGCTGTTTATAGAAAATGTTACTTGTGCAGCAAATTAACACATTAATATGTTTTCTGAAGGAACATGTAATACTGAATACTGAATTAATTATGCTTTTATATTTATAAAAATATATTGTAACATTTATGTTTCTTGTTTGCTATCTGTCGCTGTTTAGTTTTGGTTTCGTTTTCACTCTTCCTATTTTTCCTAATTTGGTCATTTTCTTGTTCTTGTTTAGTTAATTAGTTACCTGTTCCACCTGTGTTCCTCACCTGTCCTGATTTCTCCCTAATGTGATCATGTTTAAAAGCCTGTTCAGTTTGTTTTTTCGGATTATTAACATTGTTTTGTGTTGCTGCTCTTTTTTCTTGAATAAAATTGCATAATTACCTGTCCTGTCATATCCTGCCTTTACCTGCCTAATCCAGCACCAGAACCATGAAACATACAGTATATACAACAAAATATATTTATCTTTAAAAACATTAACATAGAATATTATTATTATTGTTTTCACTGCATCTTTGCTCATATAAATGCAGCCCTGTTGGGCATTTTTTCCCTCTAAAACAGTAGAGAAGGTTATCTTTGTGTAGAATGTCAATCAATGCACCTAGTTCTCATCAACGATAACAACTGTGTAAATAAAGCTCGAAAACACTGAAACTTCATGCCCTAATTAAAAATTCATGCCCTGGTGCATGCTGGGAATACCCACAGCATGAGAAACTTGCACTTGTGAAACCTTCATTTCAAACACAGCCTATAGATAAGTCACAAACTGCATTTAACATCATGTTAGATTTTTAACTTGAAATTGAATCAAATATTTGAATAAATATAACATCAATACATCAAACACTGTAAATAATACAGTATAGTTCAAGCAGGGTAATATTTACTTAAAGTTAGAGCACGTTCTGTGCTTGTACAGAGTGCACATAAAAATAAATAATAAAATGAATAAATAAAATTAATACTTTTACATAAGAGTTTTAACTTATTCAAGTGTAAAATGTGCGCATTTCCTCCTCACACATTTGCTTAACTACAGCTCTTTCTTTTTTTCAGTGGACAAAAGCAAACAACCTCCAGCTACAGCAGCGTACAGACACATTTAACCTCGCCTGCTCCAGGCAGCCTGTGGATCCATGCTTTTGCTCATTTGTTGCACTTCCTTTAATACTTTAAACCAACCAGTTGCTCTGGGCATGCCTGCATTATATTTGTTTTGTTTCGGTCTGGCCTATAGATCAAGAGCACTCTGCAAATCCTCTTTTGAGAAACACACTAATTCTTATTTTGCTCCTTCCTTCGAGGATGCATTGATTAGGAGCACAGGACCTGCTGCTTCAGGCATTGCATCTGAAATGTTGCTTGAATACTGACCGACCTCTGCTGTGTTACGAAATCCACCAAAATTGAACCTTGTGAAAGTTTTATAACTTCAGTTCTTTAGATACCCTTCATCCATAATGGTAGAAACAAAAGTATTTTTAATGCCCTTCATTGCCTAAAGTTATCAAAGTGAATTATTTAGATTTGAAAGGTATTGGTAATCTCACTTTTCAAGTGTTTGCCAAAGCACAGACCTCTGAGAAGAACAGAAACTCCTTAACTTTGTTTCAGAAAACTCTCTATCATCTCTAAATCATCAGTTGCTGGACATTTAAAGGTTTAAAATCTCTGCAGTCTGCTGGGCTGGTGTACCATTTAGCCCCCTTCCCCTGTGTGGATTACTCTTTAAAATTTAAACCAAGCATAAAACCAGCTCAGGGAGTACTTGCAAAATCCCTTGTCAGCCCCCATCCAATTACTCTGCGCTGGTTCAGTGGACATCAATGACAAATTCCTCTGTTCGGGAATAATTCAAACAGATAGGTTTGACGCCCCAGCGTTGTCTAAACTCTGCTCATCAAAGAAGCGCACAAAATCACTGTCTTACTACTTTGACTCTTAATTGTTGTGCATCTGTGGAATACATACCAGAAGACTTTTGTTTAGAAGATATTTTGGACTTCAGAGGCTTTCCACGAAGGAATAAGACTGAACATCAAGCTTCATCTGCAGAGACTAGAAAAGCATGCTTTTAAAAGGTAGACGTCCTATTTCTGACCTCGCTCTGAACTGCCCATAAATAGCTAATCCACATGGAGTTTATGTTAGAAGCATTACAGTATACTCATGCATTATTCCCAGTGGTGGATCTGGATTTGGGTTGTTGATGCACAACATGCCCAAGGACTTAAAAAAAAAATAAAAAATAATATTTATAATGAAAGTGAAAAAGCACATCATCTCCTCAAGGAATAGTTCACACAAAAATTACTTGAGTCATTTGAAATGAAATGAAATGAGTTTGTTTCTTAATCAGAACAAAATGTAACATTAGATCAATTGCTCATCAAAAGCCCATTCTTCTATTGAAGAAACACGGGCATCTACATATAGGTAGCCTAAGGAGGGGTAAACTGTCAGCAAATTTAAATTTTTTATGTGAACTATTCCTTCAGCTACCTTTTTGTCTTGATTAGCTCAATTTAAACAGTGGTGAGGCAAATGGTAAGTATTCCAAGTATTCCAAGACCTCATTAAAATGAGGTCCTAAAAAGCTGCATGTTCAATCATTGTAAAAGATTTTTAAATGCCATTTAGATGGAGAAGCATGTGCAAAAGCCAGGGTTTTATTGTAGCTTAATTTGCTATCGACAGCATAAGTACCTCTTTGCATCAATAACAAACCATATTTTTTCCTGCCAACTAAAGAATTACTCGTCACGACACACTAAAAGCATGATTCTGTATCCTGTTTTGATGAAATAATGCCTGCCAGGAGAATAGATGTATATGAAAACATCACTGAATCATTGTACCTGTACCAATCTAATGAGTCTTTCTTAACGCAGGATGACGGCATTAGGGTTAACCCTTGCATTGCTCACACAAATAAAAGATAGACTGACTAAAATCTACTTAAACACAACTAAAGATACAATTCAGTGCAAAGAATAATAACCATGCATAGTCATAAGTGTTTAGGGTTGTGTCATGTAAGCAGACTGCTGTCTTAAAATCTAGATTAGATTGTGTTATACATGATGTAATGTGACCAAATAAAGTTTTTTTAAGTGACACTTGACTGGTTTAATATTCAGTGATTCTCACCTGAAGAGACAAAAACCCCTCCCCTAATGGCCCATTAATGTGACTGTGGCAGGTAAGAAAGAATGTGAGGAGATTGGAAAAATTATTTTTTTATTTTTTTAAGACATTGATTCTTGCGTTAACGCCAGATGCGAATGAAGCATTAAGCGCGAGTGTTTTACATGTAAAGTTAATGCAAAGATGCAATTAGACATCCTGCAGCACGATTCGCTCGAATTAAGCGGCGTGTTAAACAAGACGGTTTTACTGCACACATAAGCAGAGCAGAAGCGGGACAAATGCAGAGCATGATCAGCACGCACCAATTGTGCTTTCATACTGGCAGCTTGTATTGCAACAGGCTATAGACAAGCATCTTTCTGTAGTATTTTCCAGCGTTCTTCTTTGAACACTGTGTGCCATGTGCTTTGATTTATGTAATTTCTCTGCACCTGCTACACGCTTCTGTGCCAGCCGTGTGCTCTCATCTATTGACATGGGCGCTGAAAAAAAATATGCGCTGTTTGCGCTCTGCTCATGTGCGCAGTGTGACCGGCATAAACTCGACATGTTCAAGCGTCCAACTACACGCGAATAGCAAGATATATTCGCCCAAGTTACCTCAGGTGTGAATGCACTTTTAACAAAGAGGTAGTTGAGAAAATGGTTGGCACACTGGACAAGAGATACCAAAAGAAATATACTAAGTATATGTTACATCCTGCTAAAATGTTTGGGACAACATGTACAAATATAAAAATGGGTATTTTATTTATTGTAATGTACAAGTATAACTGTTATTTAATTTTGTACAATTTAGTTTTAATTTGTTGTTGCTAGATTGCACTGTATAGCAATATTAGTAATCTGTGTGTGCGTTTTCCATTATAACAAGCAAGTTGGGTCAAACCACTTATATATTGAATCGCAGTCGCAAATCGCAATTTTGACCTTAATAATCTCAATGTGAAATTCCCAAATTGTGCAGCCCTAGTCATATTGGTGGCACAGAGGGCCCCCCAAAAAAAATTCTGCTTAGGGCCCCTTAAAAGGCTTGGGCCGGCCCTGGCTAGATGGAACGACAGATTGAAAAAAAAAATAAAAGCAACGGACAGAGCCATTGATGAAGGGACAGATGGATGGACAACAGAATGATAAAACAAAGCTAAAAAAAGCATGTTGAAAAGCATTAAAAGTTCTACTGTTTATACCAGTTAGGAGGTCTTATAGGATCACCCAACATATCTGGTGACCAGCAATGCAGGGGTATCACATCTGCTGGAGTTAAGAATAGCAAGCAGTGACAGAAGTTATCCTCATTGGGAATATTTAGATACGAAGTCTTTAGAGACGGCTGTGATAGGATCTGTAATTGAGCCAAAATGCTCGTCTTGATCTCACCTGACCTCAGACTGCTTTAATCCATCCGTCTGCACTGCTCCTGCTGTTTTAGTCTATCAGGTGGTGTTTGTGGGAAGCTGTCACCTCCAGATACACCTGTGTGCTCCCGGTATCTTCACAGCGACAGCAGAGCTAATGGCAGCTGACGCAGCCCCCTCGTTGTGACATGAAGTGTCTGTAGAGCTGCAGACAGCCATGTCTCAAAGGTCTAGATTCACAGTCACAGTCAGTGAGTGAAGAATGGACACAAACACGCACATACACGCTCAGAAGATCTGTAGTGCTGTTAGGAGATTTACATGAATGCCCACGCACACAATCACATCTTTAATACATCCTATTCACACTGTTTTTCTACAATATCAGCTAGTTTTAATGACTAGAACCTCAGGTTTAATGGCTTATTGAGAATATACAGGTCTAAATATATCTACAAACCGCAACATGCTTGTTTTTGCAACGCGCTAGCAATCTATTGTAGAACACCAAAAGAAACCACATAGGAACACCATAACCCCTTACAACTAGTTACTATCTTTTTACTCCAAAATTGGACTCTAATTAACCAGCTATTTCTATTTAATTGAAAAACTATGCAGATTCCTGAACTAATTATTCTTATGTTTAGTGAATCAAAGATACTTGAAGGTTACTAAATTGAGGTTTAGTTCAAGTACAAGTAATATTAAAACTACAATTTTTAGATCAGACAGGACTGTTTCGAAGCGAACATGAAAAAAAGGGGAGGAAAAAATCTCAGACTGAGATGTTCATCAGAATTCACATCAAAGGTTCTCCTTATTTAAAGGTGCTCTGGCCTTGTTTTTCAAGGCAGATCGACTCAACTGTCATAGAAACACTAGTCAGTGATTATTTGACAGCAAGAGACTGAACATCTCTGTCCTAATGTTGCTATTCAGAGATGAGAGGAATACTAGAGAGAGCGAGAGAAATGCATTTTTTATTTTTCTTGACAAGTAAATCAAGCTTTTGTCGTTTAACAAGGCTGTCAGTGGCTGGCAGCGAGCGATTGCTCGGTTAGTCGGGGTACAGCTTATAATCTTTCTCAACCTTCCTGCTGGAAAATGAGCCTGCCTGTCACGTTTCCTTCCGTTTGCCCACTCTCACAGACAACCTTGACTCTCTTTTCCAGAACACAATCGCTCAGAGCACTGACAAGAGAGGATGAAGTCGACTGCATGTGGAGTCATTTGTGTTGCCAGCTTTGGTGAACTGATTATATTTTATGATCAAATATTAAACCTTTGCAACATATAACTGATTTCACCTGCTAAAATATTTCTTATTACATTATGTTTAGTAGGGGTCATATGATACAAGTTTTCCTTTCTCTTTAGAGTGTAACACGTTGTTAGTGCATAGATAAGATCCCTAAAATTGCAAAGACTAAAGTTTCAAACCAAAGATAAAAAACATATATTCTTTATAAAAGTTGTAGAAAAGTCCACACTCCCCTTAAACGGATCGTTTAAACATGCCCCCCATCTCTACATCACAGAGTGTCTTCACTTGAGGTAATCACAGTGCACTGGATAGAAAAAAATTAAAAAATGCAATTTATATATATATATTTTTTGTATATATATTGTTTTTATTATAATGCAGAAAAAAATATATTATTTAAGGAAAAATACACAATTTTCCCTCATGACAGAATAAATTCAGAGTTTTCAAAAGTTCATAAAGTTTTATTCATTTATTTATTTTTATAGTGGACATTGGGTTCACGCAGTTGGTTTGGCTCGAGCTAACTCGAGACCAGAATGCTGTTGTGGGTGAGGTGTCATGTGCGCATTTGACAGTCAGAAAAATCAGACATGAGGTGCGTGGAAGCCTCAGAAATCTGTCTGGTCATAATTCATTTTCTAATAGGTGCACTAAAAACGGTATTACTTCTGTACAGCAATGCACAGTAACGCACACCACTAAAATCTGACAGTCATCAACCCAAGCCTCATTCCAGATGCAAACTGTCCTTTGTAATAAGCTAAATCACTAATATGGGGTCACGCTGTCAATCTTCTACACTGGCAGACACAGCGATGCTTACAACGCAAGCCTAATTATTCCCGTGTTTGACTTCAGTCCTGGAGATAAACAGGTTTGGAACCAGCATAGACTTCCATAAGAAGAGTAAAAGATGTGGCTGAATCCGGATTTGCTAGTGATGCAGAGAAAATAAGCGTTCCACAGAACTCTGTTTATCTCCCACTGATGTACACACACTTCCACACAAAGTGTCTTTGGTGCATTGAATGTGCGGCGGTAATCCAGGGCTAGAAAATGCTCTCCCACGGTGAAGTGAGGCGGATCACAAATGTTCTCTGCCTGTGGATCCGCATGTGGGCCCGATTCAGAGCGCTCACTCTCACACCTCTTTATCCCTGTCTGTTCCTTTTTGCCTCCCTCTTTTAGTATTGTGTGAGCAGAACAGAATTCTAGCATTAAACGTCCTTCCATTCTGGACCACAGAATCTGTGTCATGACCCAATTCATTGAGCGTTTTCAAATCTCAATATTATTCTTAAAGCAATAGCTCATCAAAACATAACATTTTAATGAATATGTACTCGCCCTCAGGACAATCCATTTAGAGGACATAATTTGCTCACCAATGGAGTGAATGGGTGCCATCAGAATGAAAGTCCAAAACAGCTGATAACAACATCACAGTAATCAGCAATCCAACAATTTCATGTCATGCCATTTCATGTCATGTCCAACAATTAATGCCTTGTGAAATGAAAATCTGCATTTTTTTATTATCTGCATTTTATATATTTTAAACTGAAACCGAGTACATAATCATCATCAAGTCCCTTCCTTGTTGTCTTCTATTATCAAAATTCATATTTGTTCAGGATTTTTTCAGTTGTAAAAATTGCTTGATTTGTGCATACTGTATTTCTCTCCTGCTTCAAACTATACTGTTCAAACTCTCATTCTGACGGCGCCCATTCACTGTAGAGGATCCACTGGTGAGCAAATGGTGTAATGCTACATTTTTCTACATTTATATATTATAAAAAGTATGAAAAAATGGTTACAGCACATATCATATTAAAATATGCATATAAATATGTGCTAAAATTATTATGAACCCACAGTAGACTGATATTTATAAGTAAACCACCCATACAGGCTTCAAGAATGCACCAGAATGATTTCCTCATGTTAGACAATGTTCTGGCATTACTTTCCTTCAAATGAACATCCAGAGAAGGACTTGCTGGTCTAATCTAGCATACCTTTGTAAATCCTGTTCCCCCAGTGTAAGCTTGTTATAGCTGGTGTTCACTGGTGTACAGTATCCCTGGGTTTTCTGAGTGTAGGTGTGTGTGGTGTGTGATTTCTGCATGAGGGATTAACGAAGAGCCAGAGAAACGCTTCTGTAATCCACAGGTCAAACATGGAAGTAGGTAAATGTGAGCGTGCTCTAAATACGGTTGGCTTACAACAGCGTTTGGCCTTGTTGAGTGTGTGGGCGCCTGTTGTAGACACAGATAATCTTCTTTGAGGTTGTATGGCATAGCCAGGTCGAGTGGAGAGAGGCCAAGAGAAGCTGAAGGGTCAGTATAAAATAGCACATGACAAATAATGCTCACACACTGCTTGGGAAAAATGGCTTGCACTGAAAAGGGATCTCAGCAATATCTAGACAGACAATAGACAAAACACCTGGCAACTCTGAGCAACCTCCCAAAATACCGTAGAAGTTGGAAAGAAATAAAAACACCCAGAACTCCTTAGCAACTAATGACAACACCCTAGCAACGTAGCAGCAAGTTCTGCAAATACCCACAGGGTATTGAGCTGTCGAAAAGCAAATACAAAACTCATGTTAAGTGCTTCATTGGAGGGAATACAAAAACAAAGCTTCAACACTGACAATCATACATTTCTTGAGCAGCAAATCAGCATACTACAATGTTTTCAGAAGGATCATGTGACACTGAAGACTGGTGTAATGATAATAAAATTCTGCTTTACATCACAGGAATAAATTCTAAAAAAAGTATTTATACATATTATATATATATATATATATATATATATATATAGAGAGAGAGAGAGAGAGAGAGAGAGAGAGAGAGAGAGAGAGAGAGAGATCTTAAATAATAATATTTCACAATATTGTTGTTTTACTGTATTTTGGTCAAAATGGTGCTTCTACTAAATACTGCGCAAAGGGTCTGAATACTTACGGCCATGTGTGATTAATCAGGGAAAAAAATGAACACAAACAATTTTAGCAATGGCTGCAATATAACAGAGTAAAAAATTAAAAGGGGTCTGAATACTTTCCGGACCCACTGTACATGCAGTCTTGGTGAGCATAAGATACTTATGCTTAAAGTATTTAAAAAAAATCTTACCAAAACCAAACTTTGGACAATAATCTAAACATAACTAGGAAAAGTATATTTACTATAAAACTTATTTTAATTGGTTTTACTGGATTTTTGATGGATTAATGATTTTACAAGGCCTCATTATTTTACAGTGAATATTAAGCAGAAACCAAAACTGTTGTAACACTAACTTAACATAGTTAAAATATAACATTGATATTTTAAAATCCATTGCATTAGTGTAGTCATAAACTAAGGAAGGAGTTTTTGCAGATCTAACTCAACACAAATGTCTCTGGTTCTTAAATACACATGTTGTTATATTGTATCTAGAGCAAAACTGTGGGATGTTCTCTGCAGTATCAGTGCACTGTCTTATTTCACACATCATAAAACCTGATTATTTGAGTATGTCCTTGCGATACTGTGAGTCTGAGCTGCAGGGTTTTTCATTCACAGTCTCACCTGTTCACCCTTAAGGAGTATGAAATATTTAATAAATCTTTAGTATTGCCGTTACTCCTAAGACAGCAGGGGGGTACTTTTCAAAGGAACTATGTAGAGAACACTTTGATCCGCTGAGACATGATTGTTTGAAAGAGGCTACCTGGTAAACAAGAACAGCTTTGTAGTCGCTGCCTGTACTGCTCTGCTTCATCTTGAGTGATCCATGAATTCTACACATCCAAGACACTTCTGAAGGTCATTTACATAATATTAAATTAGTCTGACATTTAGCAACAGCTCATTGCATACGATGAGACGGAGCCCGCCCACAATTAATGGCATCATGTATGCGGACAAACAAAGCAGGTTTAAGATAAAGGGTGGTGAAAAACTGTAAAAAAAACTGTAAGAAAATAAAAAATTTAAAAGGAGCATTAATAAATAGCCCACGCAATTAATTGTCAGTGGGGTTCACTGTTGTTTCAGACCTCAAGGAATTGCATTATATGCACAAAAAAAATAAAATAAAATTAAAGTTTAAAATGGCGTGTGTGTTTGTAATGATGACAAATGTTTCATATTTAGATTAACTATACATTTACATTGTTGTTTCTCCTCATGCAAAAAAAAACAAAAAACTTTTACTATGTGCTGCTTTTTTAAAACGTTTGCATGCTTTTTATTTATTTTGTACTAGTGAATTCCATTTAATTTATTATTTTTGTTTTTCTACTCAATAAGCAGTTTATATTATTTTAATTCAGTAATACTATATAAACAGTGTTGTTAACTAAAACTAAAATTAATTAACATCATTCTTGGTTAATGAAAAAAAAAGCTGAAGTAAAATAAATATATATATATCACGGGGGAACAATAAAAAAGAAATGGCAACAAACTAAAATAAGATAAAGTAACAATATATTTACGCTGAAATAAGTGTATAAATTGAAACAATATAATTTAAAATATTAACAAATACCATAAACGTGCATAACTATAAATACAATATAACCTAAATATAACCCAGCTGTAAAAAATAAATAAAACTACTTTAACCATTTTTTCCCCCAACTGCTTAAAACTAGACCAACTAAAATAAAACTGTGGTAAAATAAAAAAATAAAAAAAATAATAATAATATATTGTAATATTGTATAATAATTTAATATAATATACAATACATGCCCTTCAACTTTGAATAAAGCTTCATTTTATTTCCCAAACAATTTTGCGATCCAAGCTCGAGTCAACAAGAGTAAATCTGCTACAACAACTGTAAAATGTATTTATCTATGATTTACAGTCATTAGCATCTACCCTTCACCCCTCTCTGCTGTCTGCTTCAGATGAATTGCAGGCAGAGACAACGATGGCTTGACGAAACAAATCATTGCGAATCCTCACGTATGCTAATGGAGGAAGGCTGACATGCTAATCACTTACCTCATTAGCCTGTGTAACAGGATAATACAGGGCAAACTAGTCAAATGTGGCTCCCTTTGTCACCACCACCAACAGTGATTTTAGTGTGCATGATAAATCGTGAACTAGTTAGCATCCCCGTTCTAGCAAGCAGACGTGCATTCTGGGAAGTGACATGTTGCATGTAAGGGCTGGCTCCTAATTCTTGAAGTAATCCCTCTTTATCATCTTAAGGAGAAGAAATCACATTAAAGGGATTGCGTCACTTATACAAGATTTCCACCACGTCTGTTCGACAAAGGTGTCTGAGCCGTGTCATTTTCTATTATACTGCCTGCAGGTTGAATCTATGACACCCAGGACTTATATTGTATATTTCACGCTTGTTTAACTAAAGCATTTACAGAAGTTCAAGAGAAATCTGTAGATGTAAATGTCAATTCAACACTAGCTGCATCTTAGCATGTTATATTAAGCCATTGCAGCCTTTAACTATTGCAAACAGACTTTTTTGTTGTTTATCTGCTCATTTCACATTTGCAATTTATCCCCTGTTCTGACAATATTTATTGAGTTTTCTTTCATGCTGCCAGAGTTTTGTGTAAAAACTTGTGCACCGCAGAGTTCAATGTAACTGCACTTATGAGCACTTAATAATGAACTTTGGGAAAAAAAAAACAAACAAAAAAAAATTTAGAGAGAAGATTCCTTCATCAAAAGCTGCTCAGAAACACTCACACTTGTTTGGGGGTTTTGGAGAGCAGAGGAAGCGCTTCTAATAGGATTTGGGATCAATGTTTGTGTCAGGCAGGCTTGATGAGGTTAGGGGGGTTAAAACAAGAGAAAATAACAAAAATATGTTTCTGACATTCTGGAGACAGTGGATGCCAAAACAATTGGCAAAAACAGTGGCAAGGCACATTTACAATAAAGCATACTTGCATGTATTTTCCTATTATCACACTGACTCGTGCGCTGTATGTTATTATTTATGTCTATATCTGCTATACCTGCAACACAGTTCTTATAAGAATAATATTTATACCTGACCTAATGATTATAAATTACTTTGCTGGTGTAACCTTATATGGCTGCATTAATTC
>JAUYWG010000046.1:16866796-16913579 GCA_034779775.1 Enteromius afrohamiltoni | reverse complement strand
AAAAAAATAAAACCACAAAAAAAAAAAAATATATATATATATATATATTTTTTTTTTTTTTTGGTGTAGACTCAGTCATATCTATGTAAACAATTATAATACACAAGAATAAATATATTTTATAATTTAGAAAAACACATTTATGAAAAAAAAAAATTGTGTTGATACTCCTCAAAGTGATCACTGGTACCTGGTACTATGTTCAATATTATATATGCTCAAAATAATAATATGGTAACATGCTCAATATTGTTTCTTCCTGCAAGTTGCAAAATTAATTCATCCAATCTAACAGTAACTGTTGTCTTACTGCTCCTGCTCATAATTCTGTATTGAACACATATCAGACAGTCGACAAACAGACGGTCGGTGGTCTGATGCTGAAACTCAAATTTCCCAGGAGGACTTGTAGCCAGCAGAAGATACTAATACTGATGCTATTATAAACACCCAACACTGAACAGCAACATTTTCAGTAGCGAAAAGAAAATCAGACTCTGTCAAAAAAATAAAAATAAATAAATAAATAAAAATATTGAGAAAAAAAAAAACTGCAGTCCGCTTAGACTAAAGTTTAATTGCTTCTTTAAGTGCAATTAAAGTGTGTTTAATTTACCACTTAGTGTGTCTGCTAATTGCACTTTATCCTTTGACTACGAATGTCTTTACAATGAACAAGATCAAGCTAAAACTGTGAAAACCCAAATTATAGAAATTACTGTGAAAGGTTTAGGGATATTTTACAGAAAATGCAAATCATGTTGTTACAAACCCATATTTGATCATTTTCTTACATGTCAAACAAGGGATGTTTTTTTTTTTTTTTACTGTTAATATACTGTCAAATAATTTTGCCCAGGGCCAGAGTGGGACTCCTTTTCAGCCCTGGAGTTCCAAGTCTTAGACTGGCCCACTTTAGTTCACGACTGACTATATTAAAATAATGTCATTTCCGAATCAGTGAAAATACAGTACAAATACAAATACAGCCTAAGTGTTGCTATCACTATCATGTCTTTTTCAAGGAAACATCTGCTTTATAACTTCAAATATCTTTCATAAATATGAGAACATTAAAGGGTAAATCTCAAACACTATTCTTTAAAACATCACAAAGTCCTTTTCTGCAATATCTGAATATATATTCTGTGCAAAATTGTTCACAGATATCCAGTCCTTAAACACAAATAAAGAATAAAACAAGTATTGCGCTGTTATCTGCAAGATCTTTTTTAACCACAGTATTACTTTCTAATGATGGCTTCGTCTCTTTTTCCTCTGCATAAGTGAGGCTTCAATGAAACATGACCAACCCTAAAACATGAATAAACGCCTGAAGGATCAACATCACTTCCTTGTGGCATTTCACTAGCTGTCCTGACAATGTAACCCTCCAGAGGGGACATCTTTAGTCTGTCCCACTGAGATGCAACAGTACAAGAAAAATACAAGATGTATACTACATATTAGATGACATCATTAAATTAAACAACAAATAAACAAATATCTATCTATCTATCTATCTATCTATCTATCTATCTATCTATCTATCTATCTATCTATCTATCTATCTATCTGTCTGTCTGTCTGTCTAGAAACCTCTCTAGAAACCTTCTCTAGAGTGCTAATACATCTACTACAAATGTGCATACATTAAAACAAATAATATTAAATCAATAGTCTGATCAAATACAATTATAAGGAGCAAATGTGTTTTTTGTATAAGGAGACTGAGCATAACATGAACAGCATTAAACACATTAAGAGAGAGAGAGGCTGTTCCCGAAAAGTGCCATTAACCAAGTTAGCAGTAAATGAATGTCGGAGCACTAATGATTTGAGTGCTCTATTTAATTGAATCCTGGAATATTAATTGTACAGCGGCCTCGCTCTAATCTGTTGGTCCTGGTAGATTTGAGCCTGTGATTCACCTCTATATGTGAGCATATGGCATCCACCAGTGGAATAAGCTGAGGTTTGCGACCTAACACATATGGGTGCGCCTGTAACATCTGCTCTGATACGGCACCACGAGATGCTTGTAATCGCTAAAAATGAACACAGACTGACATAGAACATAGTACATTTCTTGTACGACATGCATTTTCCTGTGTTGGTAGGTGCATTACTAGCACATACAGTGCTGCCCCTTGAGTTACCTAGACACATAATGCCTTCTAAATCAAAAGGTTTAAATTTCACCTATTGGGCGGTTAGGGGGGAATTTATTTTTATTTTTTTTCAAAGCTATTATTTCTAATCAAAGGAGAAAATAAATTTCTTCCAGGAGTCATGATATAAGAAATCAAATTCTTTTGAAAAGAAAAGAGTTTGTTGTACTATTGTATTTCACACTGTTTGGATGATGTGAACGTGAAAATTATGATTTGAATGTTTTCCAAAGTTTGTAACAGACTTTGCTTAAAAAGAAATTTTGGTACAGTTCACTTCTCATATGAGTGCATATAAAATGTTCCTAAATTGTGGAAGTGAACCTTTACTAGTCAGGTTCTATTGTAAAGATAACTTATAAACCTCTAAAGACAGACTTAGCGTGAGCTGTGAAGTTTATCAATGGTATGTTTTTGGTATGGTTGCATTATTTTAACTTGTTTTAAATAATTGCATTTAACAGTGGAATTCCTGGTCATAACGAACAAATATGTATGCTTCTGTAAAAAAATATCCACTAATTTGAGAGCCCAAATATTTGTTGAGCCAGCTCGATCTTCATACATATTTTACAAGATAGCTAATTCGTACAAATTTGTATGACCCCACTCGTACAACCTCACTCACACAAACATTTTTGCTAAATATTTTACGAGTAGCCAATTCATATGAATTTGTATGAATGACCTACACCTAACCCTGCCCCTAAACCTTCCTATCACTGAGGTTTTAGACAAATCGCACAAAAAAAAAAATACAAGTGAGGTCGTACGAATTTGTGCAAATTGGTCATGAGACTGTATTGGTTGAGCTTGGCCTACTCCTATGAAGCACTACAAATAACATAATCAAATTGGTTTGATTTACATTACTGTTTCATCAACAACTTTATATGGTTAAAACTGTATACATTTTTATTTGCAACGATTCATGGGATTTTTCTTCAAAGCCATTCAGCACGCAGACTTGTATGTTTGTCATTTGCCATGTTTTCAAATACTTTTTTTGATTCAAATGAATGTTTTAAAGTGCCCTTATTATGCCTTTTCAAATATGATCTTTCATGCAGTGTGTCATGTAGCTGTATGTGAAAACTACCTGCAAAGTTATGATGTCGACAGTGCATGATAAATCAAGTTATTGTCTATCAAAAAAAAGAGTCCGCTCACATACGCCTAAACGAGTCGTGAGCAAATAGAATCTTTTTCTGTTATGGATTCACATCACTAAGTAACATATTTGCATAATGTCCGTCCATGTTCTATGTCACAAACAACTTGCCCGCCCACAAACACTACAATTCCATGTGGAACATAAAACTATATTAGCACCCTTTAAAATGGCATAATAGGGGCACTTTAAGATTCACATTGTAGCTGATTGGGTATTCCACAACAAATCCATCCATTTATATTAGCAAAAAAGTTACATACATTTATATATCTAAGCAACTTGGCCTACACAGTCAAAATGAAAGAACAGAGAATATAAATATAGATATGGACATTGTTTTTAACCAAAATTGTTGAGTGTTGAGTCTGTAGAACCTTTCAATGTAAAGAAAGAGCACCTCAGGAATATTTTTAACAAGGTCCCTAATTTAGCAATTCAAATGAGTCTGTATACTATTTAAAACTGTACCGATCTGACAATTACGGCATTCCTGTGTAATGAACCCCTGATGTTTATATACTGAAATGGAACATATCACAGAAAACTGGAGTTTCCTTGCTCCTCTGACATTAGATGTACAAAAAACAATACTGCACCTTGCAAGTCCGCCTTAAATCTTTCTCTACTGCAAAAATGCGGTTATGATGTCAGAACTATAGCCTCATTAACATATGACCGCACAGGTTCACATATGAACTATTTTAAGCTTAACACTACATTTTTAACAGAGGTCATATAAAGGCACAGCAACAAAAAACATTACATAAAGCCAAATTATTCAACCAATTTATGTTCAAGCACAGAGACATTTTTAAGAAATGGCCCATCTAAAGCTGTTTTTTTCACCAGCAAAATATTTAACAAAAAAACCAGTCTTACATCAGTTGCAAAGAGCCAGCAGCAGGATATGGGATGCTCTAGAGGTGAACTGTTTTCCTCTGGCAAAACAGAGCTGCAGGGATGGAGGGAGGCGAAGAGTAATTGGAGCCTTGTGGAGGATAGTTTTCAGACTGTTGGCTTCAAGGCCGCATCAAATGATAAATGAATAAAAGAGGGTTTTGATAAGGACTTTGGAACTCATTTTCCAAGGCTGAGATAAGGCTCATATTCGATAGAATTATTTTAGGGCTGGTACAGTTTGTTCAGGTGACGCATTGCAGACATGAATTCAGTCGGTTCTGGTTCTTTCCCTCCTTCCTTGGTTATGGGCATCAAAGTCTGAGCAAAACAAAGAACCATCAGGGCTGCTTGAATCCTTGGGCAACAGCAGCGCTGTTTCAGCAAAATATGTTTTCCCTTTTCTTTTTGGCCACCAATTTAAACATCAAACAAGGATAGATCTATTCATAGAGTGTATTCAAAATTCACCTCCAAATGTAGTATGTTCAGTTCAGTTTCTACCATACTTTCAATACTACATGCACAACATGTTCATGCTGACAAAACAATGACCACAGTGTTCCTCAATAAAAAAAGCTAATGATTAATGACTTATAAGTAGTGTATGAGTCATACAGAATGCTGCTGCAGACCTTTCAGCAATTTGACAGCATATGCTCCCCATTCACTTTTACTGAGAATCCAGTGTGAACATTTCGTAAAATCTCTCCTTTCGCGTTCCATAGGAGAAAGAAAGTCATGCTGGCTTCTGACAAAACGAAGGTGAATATATGATGAAGCCCTAGTTAAAAACTAAGTAGCATTAAAAGTCCCTAAATCTTACTTCATACAGCTGATATCCAAAAGTCTGGAAAGAAACTGTAAATACATTATAACTGAACTTTTCATGTAATGACGTATACTTTCAATTCTTTGACTTGATGTTTAGCTTACCTACAAAGAAAAATTCTGTCATATCTGTCAAACATTCCATTACAATTCTTAAACAAACACTACCAATGTTTACCCTTGTTCTAGCCTGTTGTCTAGCTCTGTGTATTTTGGCAAGAATTTTGCTTGCACTTAGGTGACAGAATCCAAATTTCTTTTTCTAGACCAGGGGTAGGCAACGTTGGTCCTGGAGTGCCAGTGTACTGCAGAGGACCGACGTTGCCTACCCCGTTCTACACTATCAGAATCTGAAGAGAGACTTTCACCCAGTATGACAAATTATATATATATATATATATATATATATATATATATGGGGAACTAAATAAATAAAAAAGTACTGTCAGAATCTAAAAAGACTTTCAACCAGTATAACAAAATAATAATAATAATAATAATAATAAATAAATAAATGAATGAATACATCACAGTGTAATTGAGATTACTATTGAGCTATTGTGAGAAAAAAAAAAAGAAAAAAAAATCCTTTGCCTTGCAAACATGCCATTAGATTCACCACTGCAGAAAGATGAATAGACAACACACTCTGAATCTTGACCTATAAATGCCCCAAGCAACATCCATTTCTCTAACCTTCTGCAGTCAGACATACTTTATGGGCAGCACCGGAGAACTTGGAGAAACAACCTGAAACAAATTCCCCCCAGTGTCACTTTCTTAGGTCATAAACTAGCATTGAATTCTATGGACCGCTTGTGTAGTAATAAATCTATCAAGTTCCTTTCTGCTTTCCACAACAGATCAAAGGCAGGCAGATTCATAGAAGACTTCTTCTCCCACTCAATACGCTATATGAAAGATAAAACAGTAGCGATTTTATTGTTTTCATGTAGTAAGTCATGTTTCTAAATAGTCAGGCTACTTGAGAGCGCTTCAAAAAAACAATTGCTGAAAGGGTACGTCATAATTATTTTGCTCAATACTTGGCTGAGGAAAGAAAACAGTATGTATGTGTGTTCTGGTTTGTTTTGGCTAATTATATCTTGTCATGAAACTTTCAGTTAAACAAAGCAACTGCTACAACAAAATGCATCCAATCAATCAACTGCTTTGAGGTGTTAAGACACAGAAAGAAAAAACGGACAGTATTTATATCATTTTTTACCCACCATTTTATACACCACAATCTCAGACTCTCCTGTTCTCGTTCACAAAAAAAAAAAAATTATACTGTCAATACACCTCAATGTATCGTCACAGGCTGCATAGAGTTTAATTTGGTTTTGTCTGTGTATGGTTTTTGTTTTTTGACTCTCAGAGCTTTGGAACATTTGGTTGCCATTGATTTGCATTATATGACTGACAGACTGCAACGGTTTCAGTTTAAAAAAAAAAAAAAAAAATCTTTGTTTGTGTTCTATTGAAGAAACAAAGTCACCTACTTTTTGGATACCCTAAGCAGATAAACATCAAATTTTCATTTTTGGCTGAACTATCCCTTTCAAGGGACAGTCTACTAAAAACCCAAAAAAGAACGTATTTGGTTACCATTATCCATCAGAATATCTTATTTTTGGATCAACAGAAGAAAGAAACTCCTACAGGTTTTGAAATAAAATAAAGGTGAGTAAATGAGCAATCACTTTGAGAAATGGCTTTTGTAACTATATGGAATTAAATATTGTAGACATAGGTAAAGTCATTAAAATAAGCAAACTATATTCATACCTATATTTATAAATTACATTAAATGAATGGGGAGAATAAAATGATGTAAAAAGTAGGGTGGAGACTTTAACGCGTTAATTTAGATTAATTAATTACACAAAAATAATGCGTACAATTTTTTTAACGCGGTTTAATCGCACTTATTTTTGCAACACTGAACGTTTCTCACTGGATGAGTTTCGGCGGACCGATTATACTGGAGCACTAATTAGCGTTGCTAATGTTCTGAATGTACTTAAAGCAGGGCTCTCAAGTCTCAGGCATTCACCCGTGAGACACACACATTTCAGCCAGTTCACACGCTCTCACGCCACACCTTGTATTTCTTTCTTCTTGTATTTCTTTGTTTGTTACAATTAATAGACGACGCGCAAGCATACGATGTTAAGTTCTCTGCCGAGTTCATAACTAACATTACCAGCCAATCAGAAATGAGAATTTGTGGTTTCCGGGTGATCCTGCCAAGTGCCAGCTTGCCAGCACATTCGTGACTAGGATGTGCGCAACATGGATGCGCGCAGTCACACACGGAGTGGAATTTGAAAGAGCAATAATGACGAATGCGGTAGGTAATCCATTCATTGTTTATTTAGGTGTATTACTTAATTTTATGATTCCTGGACAAGATCAGTTGCCTGTGATCGAAGATAGTGTGAGCTGCTGCTGGGAAATATTGCCAAATTCGTACTAGTATTGTGTTTTGCTTAAAAAAAAAAAAAAACAGTTTACAGAAGGTCTACCCACCTATAGGGTTTCCGAATTTATGAAATGTAGGCTACTATATGGCTACTAAATGGCAATATTGCACTGGTCTGTTGGACTTAATAATAACAAAAATAAAACAATATTTTCTTCTCACTGCTCTCAGGTCGATAATTAATTAATTGAGAATATATTAATTAATTACAAAGCCTCTAATTAATTAGATAATTTTTTTTAATTGAGTCCCGGCCCTAATTAGAACACATTCACATAAATGAGTTAATTGTGTTTGGGATTAAAAGTAATACTGTCACAATTTGTAGCTGTGGTGAAGCGAGCAAGCCCTTTTCAGCAGCACGGGAACACAGAGGCAGATATACTTTTCAACAGGAACTTTTAATAAACAAAAGGAAAACTGAAACAAAGCAAGACGATACGAACCACATACATACAAGCAACGTTAACGACTGATGCCATTACAAGACATGGGGCAAGGTTAAATACAGAGACAAATGAAGACGCAACGAGAGACATCTGGAACACACAGCTGGAGAATCAAACATTAATGAATGGGTTATTAATAAAACATTAATGAACGCTCCCCCCTAGGAGCGGCTTCCAGATGCGAGAACAACACTAGAACACATAAAGGTGGATGGTGGGCAAAGAGGCGGAATGAACCCCAAGCAGGGAGTGGGATGGAAGGTGTCCCAGAATTGTCTCTGATGATGTCTTGGGAGGCCTTCCGGACATCATGGGTGCATGCAGACCCTAGGTGGGTCAGGCTCTCCCACGAATTCTGGCAGGATCAGACGATGGAGACGCCTCCCTAGGTGGACCAGACAGCAGGGACGTCCACCTGGGTGAATCGGACGGCGGGAATGCCCTCCAGGGTGGAGATGCCCACCTGCTCCTGCAAACAGGAGCACAGATAGGTCAGGTTTGGGCTGAGCCGTTCCTGCCTGGTCAGGTCTGGGTGCAGGTTCGACGGTCTCTGATGCCAGTTTTATGCAAAGCAAATGTCCAACAGGACTGCCCATTTGACGGCGAGGGCCTCCTTCTCCACTGTGGCGTAGTTTCTTTCCGCTGGGGTCAGCTTACGGCTGATGTAAATGACCGGATGCTCCTCCCCTTGGTGCTCCTGGGAGAGCACGGCTCCGAGTCCGGTGTCTGAGGCATCGGTTTGCACCAGGAAGGGACGGTTTAAGTCCGGGGTGTGAAGTACTGGCTCAGAGGTGAGAGCTCCCTTTAATGCCTGGAAGGCCTCCTCCGTCTGGTCGGTCCACTGGACCCGCTCTGTGTGCCCCTTCCTGGTCAGGTCTGAAAGGGGGGCAGCTAGGGAGGAGAAGCTGCGGATAAAACAGTGATAGTACTCCGCCAACCCCAAGAAGGCTCGTACCTGGGTCTTCGTGGTGGGCCGTGGGGCATCCCGGACTGCCTGGACCTTTTTCTCCTGGGGCCTGATGAGGCCCCGTCCGATGGTGAAGCCCAGGTACTTCACTTCGGTTTTGGCAAGATGACATTTGCGGGGTTGGCGGTGAGTCCAGCCCTCCTGAGCTCGGACAGGAACCCTCCGCAATCTCTCCAGGTGTTCCTCCCATGCCTCAGAGTGGACCACGACATCATTGATATAGGCTGCAGCATACTCCTTATGCGGACGTAGGACACATCCATGAGCCGCTGAAACGTGGCCGGTGCCCTGTGGAGGCCGAAGGGAAGGGTCCGGTATTGCCAGTGTCCTGACAGCGTTGAGAAGGCAGTTTTCGGTTTGGCTTCTTTGGAAAGGGGTACCTGCCAATACCCTTTGGTGAGGTCCAGGGTTGTGATGTACTGGGCCCTTCCCAACCGTTCCAGCAGCTCATCCACTCGGGGCATGGGGTAGCCGTCGATTTGGGAGACTTCATTCAGGCGCTGGTAGTCGTTGCAAAAGCAGAGGGTTCCATCCGGCTTCTGGACCAGGACACTAGGGCTGGACCATGGGCTGCGTGATGGTTCGATTACCCCCAGCTTAAACATTTGTTGAACCTCCTTCTCGACAGCTTGCCGACGGGCTTTGTGATGATCTTGTGCTGGATGACATCTGTGCAGCCCGGGGTCTCTGAAAACACATCCTGGCACTGACTGACCAGGTGCCTTAGCTCCGTCTTCTGGGCGGCATCCATATCAACAACGACGGGATGGGAGACGGCGAGGGCTGCCACCTGGTCTCGGTCCCCGACCCAGCGTTTCAGCAGGTCCACATGATAGATTTGGGTGGCCCGTCTTCGGTCGGGCTGCCGCACATGGTAGTTGACTGGGCCTACTCGCTCTTCAATCGTGTAGGGCCCTTGCGACTGAGCCAAAAACTTACAGGCGGCGTTGGAGACCAGGACCATTACCCGGTCTCCCGGCTGGAACTCCCGCGGTTGGGCCGCCCGATTGTAGTGGCATTGCTGGGCTTGCTGGGCCTGAACCAGGTGTTCCCGGACTAATGGCATGACTCTGTCGATCTTTTTCCTCATATCCTTCACGTGTTCGACCACAGTGGGGTGGGGTGCCGGCTGCTGCTCCCAGGCCTTCTTTGCTACATCCAGCAAACCGCGGGGTTGTCGTCCAAACAGTCGAAAGGGTGTAAACCCAGTGGAGGCTTGGGGTACCTCTTGGATCCCAAAGAGTACGTATGGAATGAGCTGGTCCCAGTCTTTTCGGTCCGCGACTCTTCGGAGCATTTGTTTGAGCGTTTGGTTGAACCTCTCTACCAGGCCGTCGGATCTGTTATACTTTCAGCAGCCGGCACCAGTCAGCCATTAGCCGGGACATAAAAGGGGTTCCCTGGTCAGTCAGGATCTCTGATGGTATCCCTATGTGACTAGCCAGCATGAAGAGCTCCTGGGCGATGGCTTTAGACGTGGCCTTACGGAGTGGAATGGCTTCTAGGTATCTAGTCGCGTAGTCGACGATTACCAGGATGTGTTTGTGACCCCGACTAGACTTCGGCAGCGGCCCTACCAGATCCATACTGATCCGATCGAAGGGCACCCCGATGATGGGCAGAGGAATGAGAGGGCTGGGGGGAGGTTTAATCGGCGATGTGCGTTGGCATGTGAGACATGCAGCACAGAAGCGCTTGACTTCAGCCTCCAGGCCTGGCCAATGGAACCGGTCCCTTATCCACTGGATAGTGTTCTGGGCTCTGAGGTGGCCAGCCATGGGGTGAGCGTGTGCGAGCTCCATCACCGTCTCGGTCTGGGTGTTGGGGACCACTAACAGACGTTTTTCCTCCCCCCTCCTCTGGGCGACACAGTACAACAGGCCGTTCTGGACTATGAAATGCGGGAGAGGGTGAGGAGCTGGAAATATTTCCTGATCGCCGATGGTCCGGACCTGCTTCCAACAATTCTTGAGACGGTCGTCCTCCCTCTAGGCCACTCCAAATGCTCCCCCTCCCGTGACCTGCTGGAAGACATCAAAGAAGATGTTAGAATCACGAGAGGGGGTCTCACCATCTCTCCTGCTGTCGGTGTTAGCCAGTGCTGGTCGAGTTCCCCGAGATGGCCGTCGTTGTCGGCGGCGTGGTGGTCAGACAGGCTGCGTGGTAGTGGTGAGTGCTTCTTCGAACCCCGGCCAGTCTCGCCCCAGCAAAACAGCCACTGGTAATTCCTTAACCACTCCAACTTCTACCAGTTCCTCTTTCTCTCCATTCCGAATGTTTACCGCACATGTTGGTACCTGTTGAGTATCACCATGAACACATGTTACTGGTACAGTACCTGGGGGGGGTCCCAGAACGTCAGGTCTTAACAGCGTGATGCTACTGCCAGAGTCCAGGATGGCTTTATAACTCTTTCCTTTGATTTCCACCATGAGGCGTGGTGACAGTCATGGAATTTCTTTGTGAACCGCGCAGCCTGTCATCCATTTCTTCGTAGCCGGGGCAGGTGGGCATAGGCTCATCCCGGGGACTGTTTGGCCTGTTTACTGGCCGCTGGGTGCCCTCCGGTGCGCGTCGCTCCTGGACCACCCTCCGAGGAAAGGACGGCGCTCTCTCCCCAGCGTCCCGGTGGAATGCAGTGTCCGCCAACTCCATCGCCTCAACCAGCTCATTGACGGTGCGGGGTCCCCTCATGCCGGCTGCCTGCCGCATAGACCTGGGCAGGACGCGTAACATTTTAGCAATCACAACTTTCTCAATTACCTGTTGAATGGTGGCTCCATCTTCTACCAGCCAGTGTTCGGCCAGGCGCATTAATTCAGCCGCTTGTGCTCGAGCCGGTAGGCGAACTTTGTATTCCCAGTCAAAGAACAACTGTGCGGCAGTAGTTGATGATAAGCCCAGCCGGACGAGAATCTCACTCTTTAGCTGGCAGTAGTCTTGAAGCTGGCTAACAGGTAGTTGGGCTTCTCCAGAGAGTAACGGGGCCAGCGCACCTGCCCAGGTCTCCGTTGGCCACCCTTCCGTGGTGGCTGTCACCTTGAACATCCGCAGATATGATTCCACATCATCGTTGGCGGTCAGTTTCGGGAGTAAGCGGGCGGCGGCAGCTCGTGGATCCGGCAATGGCGTCGTTTGGGAGGCGGCGAAGCGCATCTGGTTCATCCGCTCCTCTAGCGTGGCTTGCCGCTCGACCATATGTTCAAAGTAACGCTGTTGGCCGGCACTGATTTCTGTGAGCTGCTTGAGGAACTCTTCCATGTTGGTTTGGATGTTGGGGGAGAGCAGCGTGCACCTGTGAGATGGGAAAAAAAACAACAGATGTGGTTGAAAAAAAAAATCCGGAGCGTGAGGTTGTGTTAAAAAACAATTTATCTTCGTGATGTGTTTTTTCATTCTCTAGGCCAGGTGTAATGCCCGCATTCTCCACCAGTGTGAACCGTGGCGCTAGAGAACATGACAAAACACAAGGGTGCAGTGAACACAAACCCCCGGAGGGTGGATTTATTGAAGATGACAGGTAAGTAACACAGTGGTGATGGTGCTGGTGCTTGGCGTGCTTCAAAGTGGATCCCTTTCTCTCCCAGGTCGTGGTGATGTGTGCTCCGGTGCTCCAGTGGGGTGATCCGGGCTTCTCGCTCACGGCGTATCGTCTGTAGAAGGAAAGACATGCAAGTAAGTCAATCGCCAAGTAGAATGGAGTCGTAGCTCAACACTTCCTGGTTTGGGTGTCCCATTTATGCCGGTCCTGCCATGAGCGATTAGCCCGGATTGACGAGTTCCAGGTGCTGGTCCTTTGTTTCCAGGGCGATGCTGATCGGTGCCCGTCACAATATACATAGGCGGTCGTGACTTAATGATCATGGCACACTGGATCCCACGGCCAAACCAGTTGAAAACCACTGCTTTAGATCGTTCAGTTCCCTCTGCCATCGTCACTCTATTAAGTGCGAGATTTCATGTTGTGTGTGGGCGAGCATAGACATATAAAAACCTAAAATGCGTCCGAAATCGCATACTTCCCTACAATATAGTAAGCAAAAAACAGTAGCCGAAGTGAGTAGTATGTACAAATCCATAGAATTCGAAATTCAGTAGACAGGAAGTACCCGGATGACCTAATGCTTCCCCCCGAATTTTGCAGTTGTCATGCCCCTGCACTATGTTTACTGGTCCCCTGCTCTGAATTCCTTCTCTGTGTCCTCCTTGGCTCCTCCTTCCGTCATCACCACCTGGACCCTGTTCCCAGTCCTCTCGGCTGTCCGTCCACCTCCTGAACCTCCTCCTGACTTGGACTCTTGCCTTTTGTTTTGTTTACGCCCCGAGAACGCGGCTTCCGGGGGGGGGGGGGATATGTCACACCCCTGCACTGTGTTTGTTGTTGTTCTTCCCCATGTGCTCAGTGTGACCTAGTTTCTGTCTGTTGTTGATTAGGTTCAGGTGTGTCTTGTTAATTTACGTCAATTGTCTGCCCTATTTAAGTTACGTTAAGTTTAGTCATGTAGTCGGTTCATTAACGTTACTTTGTGTCTGTTCCTGTGAATTCCCTAACGTCTGTACCGCTGCCCGTTGGATATTAAATGTATTGGATATATTGGAACCTTTGAACCGAGCCCACCATCTCCCCACAGCGCAGAGCCCGAGGCCAAGCCCGAGCCCACCGATGACGGAGAGTCAAAACCCGAAGCATCCGACGAGCCATCGCCAACAGGAGCGACAGAGCTGAGGATCGTCCCGGGGCATGAGCCTCTAACGCCAGACCAGGTGCGAGAGCCGACCAAGGCTCGTCTGTCCACCAGCTCCGCCGGGCTCCATCTTCCCTCCGGCTCCAACTTGGTCTGTCGGCGACCATCCGCTGCCTCGGGACTCCACTCCTCCGGCTGCGCCTCGTCCCTCCGTCCTGCCAGCTCTGTCAGTATCCTCCCTCCTTCCAGCTACACCTTGGTCCTCTGTCGCTCCGGCTCTACCGCGGCCTTCCAGATCCCCGTTCCGCGTCGGTTGCTGGCATCACCGGCTCTGCCTTGCCCCTCCAGGTCCTCACCATCCACCTGGATCATCGGCTCTCCGTCTCCGCTTCGGGCTCTCCAGTGGATCTGCACCATGGCTGGGTTCTGGGTCCTCCCGGACTTCCCCTGCTCTGGATCCCTTCTGTGTCCTCCTTGGCCCCTCCCAGGAAGGCCTCCGAGGCCAAAATAGGGCAGGATGCTAGGGGCTGTGATTCTGGGAATGGACAGGGGAACAGCTCTCCTGGCCGTGACTTGGGAACAGGACTGGACAATGGCTCTCCTGGACGTGACTTGGGAACTGGACGGGACAACAGCGGACTAGAATCTGCTGGAATCTGGGCTGAGCATTCAACGGCTTCTATGGCTGTGGCAGGGTAGGCAAGGGTTCGATGGCGCACACTGATTGCCCTGGAGGCCGTGCAACCACCAGCAGAACCTCTAGAGACTCTGAGGGGTTGTGTAGCCACTGGCAGAACCTCTAGGAACTCGCCCTCCTCATCCGACACCTCCAGGGTTGAGCAAGTAGTCAGTGCAGTCACCGGCAGAACCTCCGGTTTGGCTTTAGTGATGGCCAACACCTCTGGGGATCCATTGCCTGAATCGGCTTCACAAGGGTCTCAGCAGGGGGCTTGAGGGTACAGTGCATGACCAACACATTTAGAATGGCGACAGTCATGTCTGGCAGCATGGAGGAGAAAGAAACAGTTTTAGGGAGGCTCTGTATGGGGGGGGCCTGGGAAAGACAACTGTCCTGATAGACGTCAATGGGGGATCAACATAACATCCCTTGTAGCCAAAGACTTGGCTTGATTTCCCTCCTGGCTGAAGGCTTGAGGTCGGCGACCATTCTGGGCGGCGGTTCTGGTTTGGCGGCCATTTGGAATGTCCGTTGTGGCCAGTTGTGGCTCTGGGTTAGTGGCCATATTGAATCCTGACTTGGACTGAGGCTGGGCAGCCATCGTGACTGTAGACTTGGACTGAGGATGGGCGGCCATCTTGACTGTTGACTTGGACTGAGATTGGGCAGCCATGTTGTATGCTGACCTTGGCTGTGGTGAGACAGCCATCTTGACTGTTGACTTGGGTTGATGCAGGGTGATCATCTGCTGTAGTGTTTCAGGAATGGCAGCTATTTTGTTCAATGAGTCAGGAGCGGCGGTCACTTTTACATCATCAGCTATGCCTACTGTGAGCTTTTAATCGGACAACACCAGAGAATACTCCATGAAATCTGGCAGACTGCAATCTAACTTGCCCACTGGCATCCACGATCTCACCAGCTCATTCAGACCCCAGCGGAACAAGTCCTTTAGCATGCAATTGTCCCATGGCAAACGGTAACAAAGTTCATAGAATTAAGTCTCGTAATCTTTGATGGTCAGCTTACCCTGTTTTAACTCCAATAGCTATTTGACAGGATCCCTCTTTGATTGACTTTGAACTTTGCTGGACCCTGGTATGGCGAAGAATTCTGTAATGATGGAGTCAGAAGAGTGCGGATCCAAGCGCAAAGATTTATTCATGGTCAGACAGAAAAGGTTCAAATAATGGCAAAGATATTCAGGCAGGGCTTCAATCAGAGTCGAGGTAAACAGGCAAATAATTCAAGGCAGGTGGCAGAACAACAAAATCAGAGAACAGTCCAGTGCTGAAGCTAATGAGTGAGTGGGTGGAGATAACAAGCAACAGCTGTGGGGAAGAGGTATGTTCTGGGAGATGTATAGAGTCCGGTGTATAACTGAGCAGGGTGAAACGGAATGGTAAGAGTGTCCTCTGTCGGCCAAAGGGTGGCATTGCCGGCTGGGGACGTTACAACCATAGCCTTTTTACTAAATTGTCTTTTTAATCTACTATATTTATTCTTCATTATTTATTCTGTTTTATTCCATCTTTGATATTACATTCTATTTACAATTATGTTTCTATTGTTATTCATTTCTATGGTATTGTACATATAATTGTTGCTATTATAAATCTATTATACATCACTTGAGTTATTGTACTGTTATACAGTATTTTATTACATTATTACAACTTGTACCATATAGTTTTTATCATCACGTATCACGTTTACTATTTTACTGTGCACTGTATCAGTGTAATGAAGGGGACGTGAAGCGTTCGAGTTCATGTGCAAACGAGTTTATTTAGGCTCAGGACGGACAAAATAAAAATGCTGGCAAACAGAATCATTGGAGGCATATCCAGAGGCAGAAACGTATACAAAGCAATGATCAATACCGTGAATCAGTCTAGGGGAAGAGACAATAAGAATATCCAGGAGACAGGCAGGAAATCTGTAACAGGTAATCCAACAGGCAGAACACAAAGAACACTGGAACACAAATTAATACAACTTGGGTGAAGGTATACACGACATACATCGACAATGATCCGTGCTAGACAGACAAACAAACTGGTTTATATACAGGTGGCACTGATTGATTGATTGAACCAAACTAGCAACAGCTGTGAGGAGAGGTGCATGCTGGGGAATGGAGTCCAGGAATGAAAACATACACAAAACACAGAGCACATAGAAAGCGGGAGTGCCAACCACAGTCTTAAGCTCCATCTGGGCGTGACAATCAGTGTATAATATTTTATCACTGTAAGTTTTCCTGGATCCATAAATGATTATTTTTTAGCTACAGTCATTTACGTTTGTTGTGGAGTTTATATGTAGAGTGTCATGTAAATAGGAAGCAGACGAGCAGACTGTAACTGTAGATTTATATTCACTGATTTTATAAAAAATTATTAGCACTTATGGGATTATTATTTAGATTTTCCCCCCAGTATTTTAAAGCGAATGAGCTGTGCTCTGACCTGAGGCGCAAGGCTAAAATGTTGGGGTTAAAAGCAGAGAAAGCTATGAAAAAAACTTAATTTAGTTTAATGCACATTTAAATTACATTATATATATTGTCACAGGCGGAAGAATCACAAAACAAACTGAATGCGGTGAAGCCCCGGAGGGTGGATTTTATTTACAGGGTGAAGTGAACAACAAACAATCAAGAGTCCCAGGTGCGGTGTCCAGTCCTCGAAGTGCTCGGTGTTCTTCCAACGTTGAAGGTAAGTGCTCCACGGGGTAGGCTGACACGCTGCTTTCTGTGCAAGAGAGAGAGAGACAAGGATTAGCTTAGTCGCACTTCTCATGGAGAGGTTTCTCTCAGTGTCATGGTGGCAGCTAAAAAGCTTCAGCCATGGCCGGTCAGCCTTTGATGAGGTGTAGCAAGTGTTTTGCGTCCGTTTCCAGGGCAATGCTGACGATCTCTTGGGACGCCCGTCACAATATATATATATATATATATATATATATATATATATATAGATATACTAGCCTACATAAATTATATAACCTTTAAAAAATAAAATCAACAGGAGTGTGAGCTTTCATTATTTGTTTTTAAAAAAATGTAAATTTTCCAATCCTGACTAAATAACTGGAGACCAAGATATTTTTAAGTCCATGCATATCACAAACCACTGAAATCGGCTGATAAATCTAAACGTTATCATGATTTGATCCAATTCACCATTTACAGACACCATTTGATTTAAAAGCATCTTGCCCGGATAAAGATGGCGGGCAAGTTGACATCGCAACAATGGCTCAAAGTGGCCAGTGAGGCATCTAGGTATTGATGTGTCTTTGTGAAGGCAAATGTCTTGAATATTATTGCAAATTAGAAAAGGTTAAAATATGCTAGGTAACAGTTATTTAGCAATAAATAGGAAATTTATTTTTTTCACAGTACCTATAGCAGAACCTTTTAACGTCAGAGCTTATTGATACTTCAGTCTAATTTAGCACCGATACCGATTAAGTACAGAATTTCGGTACCCATCCTAATTACAACCCTTGATATTTGACAAAAAGTAAAATATTTAGACAAAATCATTAATTAACTTATATGCATAGAAGTATTAATATGCATACATGTATTCATAAAATATTTATTATATATTTTAAATATTTAATACAAATCTTTTTTTTTTCTCATGTAACACTAACAGCAAGCCAAAATATATTTATAAACATGTTATTATAAATTGATGCCAAACATTACTGCTTTACAATATACTACACAATACACACATATGTGAGGTTAATTGTGTATGGAAATGCTTACTATGCCTCTGAAAATTTTACCATCTCTTCTTTTTTGCTTATTACAAACCAAAAGGCCACAAAAGGCATAGTATTTAAGAGCATTATAAAACTTTTCATCTCGTAATCCATAAACTAAGGGACTCAAACATCGAGGTAAGATAAAAAACAAAACGAAATTTGAATATCTTACATTCACAAACATCATGACATTTACTTTCGATACAGCCATTTCTATATAAGGGGTTAAAAGTTGTGTCATACACAGAAGCAACTGAACACCATGGAGAATTATAGTTCTGAGCCCCTTATTTGTAGAGGTCTTCCTCTCAGAGGAGGCAGACCTTGCTGCCAACATAATCTTGATGTAGGTGGAAATAATAATACTCAACATCATGATGAATAATAGCTGCTGACACAACGCTCTCATATCTGACACCCATTTTACCTGTAACATGGCGTCCACTGTACACACAACATAAAGGTGCAAGAAACCAGGAGGAATATAAACAAAACCAACTATGAAAATAAACAATGGGGTGATAAAACTGATACACCATATGGAGAGAAGCCCAAGGAAGGTATTTTTAGGGGTGGTGATGCTGGAATGTCTTAAAGGCATACATATGGCTACATAGCGTTCCAAACACATTGCTACAAGAGTCATGGGTGACACAACAGAGACCAAAGACATAAGCGTGCAGAACATATAGCAAGGAATTACATGCACAGGGTACTGGTAAAATGACCCTACAAGGGTTAAATCAGTCATCAGCATAAGACCAGTGTCAGCAAAAAGAGTCTGAGCAAACAGAATGTAGCGTGTTTCCCTGAAGATCTCTTTCTTCAGAAAGGTGAAAATCATCAGTCCGTTCACATAGAGAAGAATCCCCACCAGCACCTGCACCAGCAAAAGCTTTTCATTTACTATGTTCAGATTAGACGTGCTGCTCAAATTGTTGTTTACAGTTATGTTCATCTTGATAGCAAAAATAAGCCATGAAAAAACTTCATGAAGTGTAGGTTGTGATCTAGGCTACCTTGAGGCAAATGGAGAGAACCTCTCCTAATTTTGTGCTGTTTTTATAGAGCTTTTAGATGGGCTGGACCTTAGTTTTCTTTACAGAACATCATATGTCATGAGTGCAAATGCTTCTGTAATATCAGAGCTGATTGCATCATTTGGCATGCATCTGAGAACAAGAAGGTACAACTTTAAAGATGATAATGTGGCTGGGTGTTTATTTAGGCCTACAAAACTAAATCAAATAATTCAGTGTCATTAACTTCATAGATAAGTGTAATGAGGCGCCAGAGTCTTGTGGATCCATTTGCAACTTTTAATAGGCGTAGTCATGCAGGCAAGGGTCGGTAACAGGTAAACAACAGTATACAAGGGAACAGGCAGAAATCGTAGTCAAAATACAGGTAGGAAGTCAGGGCAGGCGGCAAAATGGCGGAAACAAAACACTAGCGGTAAATCAAGCACGGCTAAGCAAAACGAAATACAGGGAACAAACGCTCAGAGTCGATGGCCAGGGCAAATCGAAACTTCGCGACTGGCTAAGGGAAAAGTCTGAGTTTTAATAGTCTGTTTTGGCGGGAGAGGTACGTGGCTGAAAGAAGTCCGGGCGGAACCATTAGTACTCGGGTGAAGGTTCCCGCTGCCGGCGGCCGGAGAGGGCCACAGAGTAGCGATCTGTTACAATAAGCTTTAAAATAAAATAAAATTGAAAAATATGTACTTTAAGGAAAATTCAGGCATAAAATCTGTTGTAGAAAGTAATAATGTTTTTTCCCTTTTTTTGAACCAGCACCCCCTGTCCATTATCTGAAATAACAATTTTAGTACAATTGACTCCAGTCATTGAATTATTAGGTGTAATGAATCCATTTGCAGTATTTATTAATCCAAGTCAAACAGGCAGCAGGTCAGACAGATATAACAAAGAACAGGCTGAATCGGAGTCAAATAACAGGCAGAGGGTCGTAGGCAGGCAGCAAGAATCAGAGTCAAACACAAACAAATCAAACACAGGTTAACAAACAGGGAAAAACGCTTGGAATTGATGGCCGAGGCAAATCAAGACTTTGTGTCTATCCGTTGCGAAGTTGGCGCTTAAATACCGTGCGTAATGTCCGTCAGCTGGTGCGAATCAGCCGAAGTGCGTGGGAACCAGAGTCTGGACGGAAACACTAGTACTCGGGAGAGGGTTCCCACTGCTGTTGTCCGGAGAGCGCCACGTATGTGCGGCTTGTGACATTAGGGATGTAACAGTATCAAAATTTCACGGTACGGTAATACATCAGTATGAATGGCACGGTACGGTATTTATTGAATCATTTACATAAAAAACAAAACTAATTAAGATGCTCAAAAAAAGTGCTAGAAGTGTTTATTAAACAGTTTACATGAACACTGAACATATCAATGGCATACAAATTAGCCATCTATCTGTAAACTTTGAAACAGGAACTTCAATTTTAATAACAAAAATTATTAAACCTTCCACACATCTGATTTAAAACCCACTAGAGTGTTAGATAATGTCATATATCAATTAGTATATTCATTATGTCAGTGTGTCATATTATCTTCTCTGTGGTCACATAATGCACCCTAATTCTCAATATAGCTGTTTTCACTGATATTTTTAATGGTTTCTGTTGTCAGAAAAATGGAATGAATATGAAATGCACCCCATTATAAGGCCTACTGAACTAGCTCTACCTTACAAGATGTAAATCTAAACCCAATCTCCAACAACTGTAACCCGCTCCCAATCACCGGATTACTAACACCTGTGCCAATCAGTCACTTCCCATAAAGGTTAGCTCAGCCATTCACTCGATGGCTGAGCTCAAGGTTGAAACACTCTGCTTACCTGTAACCTGGAACTTACCTGTCTCTCTTCCAGCCAGACTGTCTTCTGATTGCTGAGCGCCTGAAAGACTGTTGAGCACCTGTATGAATCGCTGGGCACTGCTAAGACTGTTGATCACACTGATAAGCTGAGGAACATGCTGAATTCTAAGTATACTTACCCGTTACTTACCTGTGAGAATCTATCTGCCTTCTGACTCTGTATATATTGTCATCTTACCTGAAACACTTACCAGCAGCCTGCCTTGTTGTTTTGAAAGACTGAGTTATACACCTGCACTGTTTCTAACCTGCTGAAAAAGTAATTGTTCTCACAAAATAAACTCGCTGTCTTTGATTTATATCCAGTTGTCTTGTCATCACTGAGCGTGACAAAGATATAGACAATGGTTATGCTGTGATTTTTGGCTCTATTTGCATGTAAAATAGAGTTAGAAGCAACATAATATCTATTTTAACTGAAAGCCCTGCTCTTCTCAGCCTCTCCGTGAACAGAACAGACGCAGAGAGAGGTGTGTACGCTCACTGAGAAAATGAGCTTGAGCACTACCAGAAACTCTCTGGTTTGGCCAAGAAGTCTCTAGATTTGTCGTTAATTGCCAAGGGGGTTTGAATAGTTGCTAAATATAGAGAGCACTGATCACTGATCTGTATTGACAACAGACCACAAATTGAATTATAGTTCTCGCTACCTCCCGTTCTCTCCATTCGCCTGAGCAAACTTTTCTCAGAAGACCTATTGTTTTATTGAGTTCTGCGACCACGGTATTATCGAAAAAATTTGATATTGCGGTACGACGGTATTTACTATACTGTTACATCCCTATGAATTATTTCAAATTAATCAACCTCCTAGCCTACTTCTGATCTTTTAAATCTGAGCTCAGGTTATTTTATTTTTTTTAAAGCTGGGGATTGAGTGAAATGATTTATAATGAAATTATATTAAACCACCAGCAGCTTGTGGCAAATAATTGTCTTAATGTGTTAGTTTTATGGCCTCCCCTTTCAATCTAGGGATAAAACGGGAACAACAATCAATAAACTGTGAAACTTTTGAGGATCCAGCTCTCCAGGCCGAAAAATCATATCCAACCACAAACATAATTTTAAGTTGCTGAAGTGCCTTCTATTTTATCTCAAAGGGGAAAAGTAATCAGGACTGTGGCTTTTTTACTGCACAAGAACACATACTACGCAGTGGACATCTCTCAACTCAGACCTGTCCTTTTTTTTTTTTTTTTTTTTACACATTCTTTACACAATTTCCCACTAGAGCCACTGGTGCATTCACATTTTACATGTATCATAGTAAGCAATTACTATAAACTGAACATTAAGTGCTGTAACTTCTTAGCACAACATTTCTCCCCTTACTCAAAAGAATTCAAGTCTTATTTCTGCAAACAAACTTATTTCAAATAGGTAAATTCAAATGAACTTTTATGCATTTAAACAGGTCTCTTTCAAGTTGACATTTCAAAGGAACATAGGCAAGTTCAAAGTTCAAGTCTGTTTGTTTGTCTTGCACGGTCCATTCTGTCACGAGGGAGGAGGCGAGGAGGTGTTCCGATTTAAATGCGAGCTGATTTTATTAAACACAGAGTGTAGATAAGCAGTCAGGGTCATCACCAGAAAGACATCAAAGGCAGAGACAGATCAAAAGAGTAGTCAAAGTTCAGGCGTGGGTCGGTAACAATAAATCCAAACAGACACAGGAAACATGGAATCACGGGAGGAAAAACTAACAGAGATGGTGCAATGGACCATGCAAGACAAACAAACAGACTGGTATATATATAGGTGAAAGTAGGTCAAGGGGTGGAACAAACAATGACGTACCTAGACAACCAATGAGTGGGCGGAGATTGAGTTCATTGATGAGAGTCCATGAATGAGAACAGCCATAAAACACAGAGAGGTTGCTGAGCACTGAAGTGCCATCCCCTGATCTGGGCTGGCACTTCCAGCTGACTGTGACACAGTCAGTTCGGACGAAGCACAGTGCTCATTCAGTAAATGCACAGCTAAACAGATGAGTTTTGAGTCTAGATTTAAATGTAGCTACTGTTTTAGAACATTTGATCTCTTCTGGAAGCTGGATCCAACTGCAAGCAGCATAATAGCTAAAAGCGGATTCCCCTTGTTTTGTGTAAACCCTTGGTATTTCTAATTGATTCAATCCTAGTGATCTGAGTGGTCTGTTAGTTTTATATTCAGTGAGCATATCTGCAATGTGTTTGTAACATTCAACTGAATGTGCCAGCACAGCTATGGATGGCACTCCAACATCTGTCTTATTGTCATAGAACGGGACCGCGACAGACAAATCCATATGCGAGGTATTTAGACTAGACAGACCAAAAACCAGTACTTATACAGGTGGAGATGATGATTGTATGATTGAATGATGAACCTAACAAGCAACAGCTGTGAAGGAGAGAGGCATACTGGGAAATAGAGTCCAGGATGAACAGACATGAACATAGCGTTCATTGAAAGTTGGAGTGCCAATAGCAGTCTTTGGCTGGAGCTGCCAATAATCTGTGTTTTATGTGTCTCTGTTCATCAATGAACTCATTTCTCCGCCCATCTTATATGTGTTCATGAGTGCTTATTCATGTGTCTGCCCTGCTTGTTGGTTGTCATGGTGTTTCATTGTTATCTTTGGCCAGTTTGACGTGTATAAATACCACGGATGTCTTTGTGTAATCCGCTCGTCATTGTGGATGTAACTTGTGTTTTCCCCCTTTGTCAAGCCGTCCGTGTTTCCCTGAGTTCCCTGTGTTTCTTTGTATTGGATTTTCTGTTGCCGACCCACACTACTCTTACAGGATTATTCTTATGCCTTTGCCTTGGATGTACCAGTTTGCCGTTGTCGACCCTGCCCATGTATATTCTGACTCTGTTTATCAAACTGTGTGCAATTGAATCCGAACGCCTCTCTGTCTCTGCTTCGCCTCATTTGTGACAGTATTTTGGTCCTAGGCCATTGAGTGATTTATAAATGAGTAAAAGTACTTTAAAATCAGTTCTATATATAACTGGAAGACTGTGTAGAGACCTGAGGACTGGTGTGATATGCTCAGATTTTCTAGTTCTAGTCAGAATCCTGGCAGCAGCGTTTTGGACAAGCTGCGGCTGTCTACTGGTCTTCTTGGGAAGGCCAGTGAGGAGACCATTACCATAATCCACCCTGCTTGTGATAAAGGCATGAACAAGTTTCTCCAAGTGTTGACTGGAAACAAAACATCTAATTCTTGCAATGTATTTGAGATTATAGTATTCTGATTTAGTTGGTGCAATGTCATCAATGACATTCTTAACGTTTTAGTTAAATAACTCCAGGAAAAGATTTGGCTTGCTCCTCTACACTTATAAACTGTTGAGATTCACTAGGTTGATGGGACGTGATCACGAGTCCGAACAGTAGCATAGTAAAATCTTGTAGCACACTTTCATCCTCTGTTAACACAAGTTAGTAATTTTTTTGTTAAATAACCCTGATGACCATCGTCTGCCAAATGGATAAGGCGTTCCCACCTCATCAGCGGGGACAATCAAGTGTTTTTCCCCCAAAATCAATGAGGATTCAAAAGGCCAATTTATGTCTAAAAGGAAAATATAGATTAAAGTCATTTGAGACAGACTTTTGCCATGTAGGCCAACCTGACTGAATTGTCTGGTGCAATAGATGCAGTGATGTCCATATGGCTCAATGGCATACGAAAGACAATCTGCCACACGGGAGCCTAGCAGACCAATGAGCTACCCTCATGCCTGATCTATCCATGCTTATAGATAGATTTACACACTAGCAAAATGAGTCTACAGGTATACTGGGTCCCACAGAGTCTACAATTCACTTTAGAAGCAGGGCAGTTTTTATTTGCCAGGAGCTTGTCTGATTTACATCGAACATATTGTCGTCATTGCTTTGCCGCCTGCTGTTAGTTTTCGATCCTCTGAGCAGACCGTGACTGCTTAACCGAGCGTGTATCCTTTTCCCCTCTTCCATACTTCGTATCCATACTAAGGGCTTATTCAGACTTCAAGGCAGTAATGAGTAATGACAAATTTTAATCGCATCTTCTACTTGACATGCGATTGTAATCGCTTTCTCAAGGTTGAGATCCTCCTTTAATAGTAATTTATCTATCACTGCAGTCAGAAACATGTTTGCGATCAACTAATCACAAAAAGTTTCGCCCTCCATTTGCCCGGACCCACATGGACGTGATAGCGCTCTCAAAGCAGCAACATACTGCGCAATAGTTTCTTCTGCTCTCTGCACACATTGGCTAATCGTGTGTCGGCTTGCCACCACATTGACTTTAGTCACAAAGTACAGTCATCCCAGGTGGAAAAGATGTGGTATTAAATGTATTAAAAATATAATAGAAAATTAAAGTAGTATGTTTAGAAGGTACAGGACAGGTACAGCGTAGGCAAAGACAGTAGAATGGTCTTGAGGGAAGTGTAGGTCAGTTCAATGATACATCCAGAATCCGAGGGGCGAGACAAAGGGCGTAGATCCAGTGGAGAGCAGAGGTCGGCAATGAGAAATCCTGAATAAACAACAATGACTTGAGAAAACGAGTGAAAACACAGAGTATGACGGCAATACACATAAACAATGATTCGTGCAAACACAAAGACATCCGGGACTTTATACACATAGAAAGTAGGCCAGTGGGTGGAGACTGAATGAATGGCTATGGCAACAGACAAGGGGGGCGGAGACATGAATTGGAAACTGTGACAACATGTAGAATGGGCGGAGTCAAGAGTTCATTGACAAATTAGTGATAATTCCTTGATAGACATGGAAGGGCAGGATGTAGGTTCAACGACCTTCGTGGCTGTGGTTAAGGAAGACAAGGGTTAAATGGCACAAATGGATTGTCTTGGAAGTTTTGCAGACACCAGCGGAACCTTCTGAGAATCTATGACCTGAGCCGATATCTCTAGGCTTTGTGCAACCAATGGCGAAACCTCAGTGGCTGGGACTTGGTCTAATGAGCAAACCATAGCTTCCCTTCCCAACTGATTATCTTGGAGGTTGTGCAGCCACCAGCGGAACCTCCAGAGACTCAATGGCCGGATCTGACAATACTAGGGGTTCTGAAGTGGACCTAGGAACACACTCATGTGGAAATACAGTCTCTGCTGTGAGTCTGGGAACGCCAGCTGTCTTTACTGACATCATAGGAGGGTCCGCCAGGCTGGGTGCCATCTGTCTTACCCCAGTCGTGGTATTGTGAGTAGAGAGTGCTGGACATTCCCATTCCCAGAGAAACTGTTTACAAAAGTGGGAGCTCGGAACTGGAAATAATTGTCAGAGAAGCTGACAAAACATGCTTTATCACAGGTACATTTATCAATGTGCTATCCCATCACCCCCACTTAGACTCAGGGGCCTCATGTATCAACTCTGCGTACGCCAGATTTCATGCTTACGTTCGAATTTACTAACAATGAAATTAACGTGAGAATGTGCATTGGTCTACATCAACTCCATGTCTGGCGTACGTCTATTTCTTGTTTGTGTTTGTTTTATGTCCATTGGCGACTCCTAGAGGCAATTGTTTTAAATTGAACACTGCAAAGAATCGCACTAACACATAAGAACATTACTATTAATTTAGAATTGATAAAATGGGTTAATTGACACTGTAACACCCAGTACAAGTAGACGGACGGGATGTTAGTTTTGATAATTTATTGAATAACAATAAATAATTAAATAAATAATAAATTGGCATAGAGATTCAGCAGAATCATGAATAAACAGTCTGTATTTTGGAAAGCAGTCCTCCGCTCAGTATTCCTGTCCTCCGTTCTGCTCAGGCTGTAGATAGTTCTTTATAGTAAGAGGTGAGTTGATGACATATGTGAACCAATCCTATCTCCAGATTCCAGCTTTGTGAGATCGTTCCTGGAAGCTGTTTAAAAGCGTGCAGGTAGGTTGTGAGGTGAGCCGCTAGTGAAATTCCAGCCTTGTGAGATCGTTCCTGGAAGCTTGTAAAGAGCTTGAAGATTGAATGTGCACACAAAGAATCAAACAGTGACATAAGCTTAAAACATTCAATGAAGCAGTGGAATAACTTTTAGGAAGGCAGAAGGTAAACTGCAGTATGGTTACCTTGATCACTGCCGAAGAGTGATTGTTGAGCTGGAGCTTTTAACCACGCTGTTCTAAGTAGACACAGGTGGTGACAATCAAAACTCAGGTGACTGACATTGTATGTAACCGGTTGCACTGGGAACAGTGCCATTCGGTGGCATGATATCATCCCCCTCCTCAGGAGCAACTCTCGGCACTCTAGGTCGACGTCGTGGTCTACCTCGACCTCTAGGGGCTGGACGATTTGGTGAAGGTGGTGGAATTCCTCCAGGTATACTGGGTCCAGCACATCATTCCTGTCCACCCAGCATCTCTCCTCAGGTCCGTATCCTTCCCAGTCTATTAAATACTGTATTCGACCCCCTCGTCGTCTGGAGTCCAGTATTTCGTTGATTTGGTAGATGGATTCATCTGGGTTGATTTCTGGAGGAGGTTCTTGGTGTTTCGTTCTCTGGTGGAGGAAGCACAGGTTCTACATGGCATTTCAGCAAAGAGACATGAAAGGTAGGGTGAATACGGTAAGTGGGAGGAAGTTGGAGTTCATATGTTACTTCGTTAATTTGTCGTGTTAGGGTTAGGGTTAGGTGAATGGTGAATGGACCTATGAATCTTGGACTTAGCTTTTTACAGGGAAGGTGTAATTTGATATCCTTGGTGGACAGCCAGACCTTTTCTCCTGGTTGAAATTGAGGGGTCTCTGATCGTCGGGCATCAGCTCCAACCTTATGTTGGTGTATGGCACGTTGCAAGTGGACATGTGCTGAATCCCACACTTGTTCGCTGTTTCTGAACCAGTGGTCCACTGCAGGTACTAAAGATGGTTCTTCCGCCCAGGGAAACAGAGGAGGTTGGAAACCTAAGAAACACTGAAAAGGGGTTAGTCCTGTGGTAGATTGTGTTAAAGAATTTTGTGCATACTCTGCCCAAGGTAAGCATCGTGCCCAGTCATCGTGCCCAGTCATCCTGGTGATCGTGACAGTAAGTGCGGAGGTATCTACTGATTTCTTGGATTTTTCTCTCAGTTTGTCCGTTTGTTTGTGGATAATACCCTGAGGACAGACTAATGGAGATCCCTAGGAGTCGGAAGAACTCTTTCCACACGTGTGAGTTAAATTGTGGACCTCGGTCCGAGACAATGTCCTCTGGAAGACCGAAGTGGCGGAAAACATGGTGAAAGAGTGCTTGTGAAGTTTCAAAGGCAGTGGGTATGCCGACAAGGGGTATCAGTTTGCATCCCTTAGAGAATCTGTCCACTACTACAAGTATGGTGGTGAATCCTTCCGATGGTGGTAAGTCGGTGGCGAAGTCTATACACAGGTGTGTCCAGGGACATTGAGGTATAGGTAGTGGTATCAGTTTTCCTGAAGGTAGACGTCGAGGGGTGTTTACTTGGGCAGAAACTGCACATACTTTGATGTATCGATTGATATCTTGATTCATGTGAGGCCACCAGTAGCATTGAGAAACTAGTTGGAGAGTCCGTTTGGTTCCAGGATGACCTGAGGCAGGAGAGATATGAGCGTTATCAATGACCTGGAGACGGAGAGTGCTGGGGAAAAAAATTTATGGTGAGGACAATCTGGAGGTGAGGGTTCTTGGACAGTGGCTTGTCGAATTTTATCATCCAGATCCCAGACAATGGGTGCCATGAATATTTCAGGTGGAAGTACAGGAGTTGTTTTTTCTGTGATGGGATCGGGATTGTGCAGTCGGGACAGGGCATCCGCCTTGGTATTCTTGTCTCCAGGCCGGTAAGTGACTTTGAAGTTGAAACGAGTGAAGAATAATGCCCAGCGTGCTTGCCTGGGATTCAGTAGTTTTGCCTCTTGGAGATAAAGGAGATTCTTATGGTCTGTGATGACGGTAATGGTATGTTTGGCGCCCTCTAGCCAGTGGTGCCATTCTTCAAAGGCTAACTTGATAGCCAGGATTTCTCTGTTACTTACATTATAAATTTTGTTCGGTAGGTGTTAACTTTTTGGAAAAGTAGGCACACGGGTGGAGTTTTGGAGGCATTCCTTGCATCTGAGAAAGAGCTGCTCCTACTCCCAGAGTCGATGCATCAAACTCCACTATAAAGGGGAGTTCTGGATTAGGATGTTGAAGTATAGGTGCTGTGCAGAAGGCTTGGTTCAAATCCTCAAAGGCAGCCTCGGTGGTAGGAGTCCAGAGGAGTTTCTCATTTATTGACCAGCTTCTTGTCCAGCAGATTACCTTGGATGGTAGTGATTCGATACGTTGTAGAATTCCTTTGACAAGTGATATGGAGGTTGTCTAAACTGGAGAAGCAGGGAACTTTATTTCATCCACCTGAGTCGACCAAAGCCTTAACAATGAATTCTTGATCATGATAAAACAATGTGACGGTGATCAATGGGATGTCATTAGTGAGAGGTTTAAGAAAGTCTACACTCACCATACGTTTTGTAGGTCGTAATGGACAGTTTCTTTGGAGGTGATTTGAAGCTCCACAGTAAAAGCAACACTGCTCCTCTTTTCTCCTACGCTGCTCTGCAGGTGTGAGTCAATAGGAATCTGTCTGTACGGGTTCATTCCCAGCCTCACTCTCACAGTGAGTTAAACTCTCTTCAGAAACAGTTGTAGCAGACAAATTCCTTGATACAATAGTGACTTTGCGGAGAAAAGCCGCAAGGTTAGCGGAATCACCATTTGAGATTGAATGTTGGGTCTTAAACCTCGTCTGAAGACTGCTAAGAGAGCAGGATCATTTCAGCCACTGGTGGCCACAAACGTGCGAAATTTTTGGATATATTCATGAATGGATAGACTACTTTGTTTTAGTTGCAATAAGTTTTCTTGTGTGGATAATGGTGATAGATCAAAGCTGAAAACCTCTTCAAAATGACGTGACAGGTGACAGGTGAACACTCTCACCGGCCCACAAAGCTTCAGCCCACTGCAGTGCTTGTCCGGTGAGCATGGTCATGATGAATGCGATCTTACTTCTTTCTGTAGGAAAGTTATGAGGTTGCATTTCGAAATGTAATGCACATTGTGATGAGAGTTGCAAACCTTCAATGGCGTGTAATACTGTCTCCAAATCGCTCAGCTCAGTGGTGTCCTCGTTCTCCATACTGAGTGTTTTTAAGAGATCGGTGTGTTGTCTTGTATGGGCGGTGATTCTGTAACACCCAGTACAAGGAGACGGACAGCAGAGATAAGTTTTGATAATTTATTGAATAACAATAAAGGAATTGGCATACAGAATCAGCAGAATCACGAATGAACAGTCTGTATCTTGGAAAGCAGTCCTCCGCTTGGTTTTCCTGTCCTCGCTCTGTTCTGCTCAGGCTGTAGATAGTTCTTTATAGTAAGAGGTGAGTTGATGACATATGTGAACCAATCCTATCTCTGTGGATTCCTTTCAGGCACTGGTGTCTGTTTGTGACGAGCTGGCTGGCGAGTGGTGTTCTGAGGAGACAGGTGAGTATTGCAGGTGAGTATACAAAGGTAAGTTTTCTCATGTTATACCACAGCAGGATGATCGTTGGTTGATTAAGATACTCCTTGCAGGTAGGTAGTGTGGTTAGTTGCTCGTGAGATTCCAGCTTTGTGAGATCGTTCCTGGAAGCTGCTTAAAAGCATGCAGGTAGGTTGTGAGGTGAGCCGCTAGTGAAATTCCAGCCTTGTGAGATCGTTCCTGGAAGCTTGTAAAGAGCTTGAAGATTGAACTGGCACACAAAGAATCAAACAGTGACATAAGCTTAAAAAATTCAATGAAGCAGTGGAATAACTTTTAGGAATGCAGAAGGTAAACTGCAGTATGGCTACCTTGATCACCGCCGAAGAGTGACTGTTGAGCTGGAGCTTTTAACCACGCTGTTGTAATTAGACACAGGTGGTGACAATCAAAACTCAGGTGACAGTGCCACCCGGTGGTGTGATAGACACAATATTTTTATACAAATTATGTGACTTAGAACATAAAAGAACATAAAAGCATTTGCAAATGTATACAACCCTTAGTCTATGGCAATGGCAGTGAGTGCATTTAGATGGACCTTCTGGGATTATTATGAGATTTTGGCAGTATTGTGATCAGTATTGTGGTCTATTGCATACACTGTACTTTTGTTTAGATACATCAATTAAATTTATTGCATTAAAAATCTTTACATAAAACATGTTATTTCTACAATTAATATGTTACTGACCTGGAGAGGTGAAAACTCATACATACCTGCAGCATCGACACTCAAATCTCCTGTGGTACGGAAAGAGAAGAAGGACAACATACTACATCTGCAGTACCATTTTCAGCCACAGGAGGGGAACCTTCAAACACCGATAACTATCACAAGAATGTCTCAAGGTTATCTATGTAACCCTAATTCCTTAAAGGAACGAGATGCCGCATCAACGAGATGCTATAGGAACAGTGTGTCTGCTCTGAATCGTGTAAAATCAGCCAATGATAAGTTGTCACTGGCCATGAAGCATAAAAGCTTGTGCTGCAGGCAGATTAGCTCCTGTCACACAGCGGATCGCCAAAAGGATCTCATTCCTTCAAGGTACTAGGGTTACATACGTAACCTTGAGACGTTCCTTTTCAGGAACTTGAGCCTCATCGACGAGACGCTATAGGAACGAGATGCCCACATCCCCAGACTGTCAAATCCCTGACTAATGTGTGTTTGAGACGAGAGAACTATCTTCCACTATCCAATGGCACAAATTACATATTCTGGCAATTTATTTCTTTTGAATCTCTATAAAAATCATCTGACTGTACACTAGACTTTACACTAGCGCCCCCCAGTTTGGGACCACTGCTCTACACCATGAAGTGAACAACTTCCATTTTAGGCCATATAGTTTCCTCGTATATGGATTTCTGGACTGGAGAATTGTCTCAACAACCTCGGTGCCCCCTCAGAGGCCACACTCTCAGTTTCCACAGCTCCGGTAGAGGGTGCACTATGGTGCCCCTCGTTTGTGAGAGGAGATCCCTCCTGAATGGAATTTCTCACAGAGGGCCGTCTAAGAGGACTGGACTGGGACGACGATGACGATCTGCCTGGGCTCCCTAGCGGCCACTACGAATATTTGGTTATGCCATATGGCCTGGCCAACTCATCCTCAGTCTTCCAGAATTTCATGAATGAGATTTTTTGAGACATGCTACACCAGTTCGTTGTAATATACATTGATGATATTTTAATATATTCCAAGGATTTGTCTACCCATGTCTGTCATGTACAACAGGCGCTCCAACGCCTACGAAAGTACCAACTATTCTTAAAACGAGAGAAGTGTGAATTTCACCTGATAATAGTCCGGTGAAGGTTCCCGCTGCTGAGTTCAGGGGAGAGCCACAGAGGCGTGGCTTGTGACAGTAACAGAGGTATAAATATTAACAAAAGTACTTAAAGTAGACTGTAGATAATGTTACTTAACCAATTGAGGCAGTTGTTGCACTTTTATTAGGTATAACCGATGAAAAACTGAGAATATCTGACGCGTCTTCTCCTCTGCAGCAGCTGATGTTCCCGGTTCTCACAGACAACAGTGGGCTGGCTAACGGTTACTATTTAAAAACCAAATATATTGAAAAGGGTTTCAGCATCTTTTAAGAGTTCAAAAACTTTGTTTTATACATTTGTTCATCCTATTTATTTATTATAAATTGTAAGACTCAGAAAAGCTAATTCTTCTATCAGACACTTGAACTTGAAGTACAATTGCCTCTATCAAACGCACTGTCCTTTACGGCAGATGAGATGATGTGCCAGCCTCTGCCATTATTTTACTTTCATAAATTCATGAAATTACCAAAAATGCAGCCCTCAACTGATGTTTATGTTGTCATGTTTTGTTTTGGTCTGAAGCGCCACCCTCAATTTATCTCCCAATCATGAAGTCAGTAGTGTTTTGGCATCCAGGTTGCCTGCTTGGCAGAAAATACAGTGCATTTCATTTAATTTATTGTCATGTTCATTCCATAAAAGTCGCTTAGAAAAGCGGGGATTAAAGTCCAAAACCTGACTTGAATGAGCCAAGCTAAACATCCGTGCTTAAATTGGTTCCATAAAAGTAAGTTGAGGATCATGTGATCTTACTAATTTGAGTCAGGTTTAAATAGTCTAGATAATTGCACATGCACGCCATTGTTTAAAAGTCCTGAAAAGTCGAGCATGGGTCAATCGATTTACTGTGGGCTACCATGGCAACAAAAGGGAAAGAAAGAGCAGCGATGTTCACAGCAACGGAACAGAGACATATGAAGAATTTAAACATGCAATTACCAAAAAAATACAGTGGCAATAAACAAATCAAGAGAGAAAGGATGGCATGAAATTGCTGATCGTCTCAATGCGTAAGCAGCAGTGTAAGCTACTGAAAATACTTCATCAACTTTGAATATGTGTCACCAAGGGCGGAGTAGGGCACTAAAATTCACCGTGAATATTCTAAGCGAATCTACAAAAAATATGCCTGACTTACCAAAATAAGCCTGGTTTATTCTCTAATCTTGGTTTATGAAAAAAGGCCCCGGGTGAAAAGCCCCGCTCCAATAGTTTGAATTTGACTGCAATACCTAGTCAACCACAAGATGTCAATTCTACATACGGTTCCTTTAATGCAAAAATAAAGTAATTTAGCAAAGCAGCATCTAGAGCCTTCTTTAGCTTTAGCTCAGTGATCTCCTGCTCTAGCTCTGCATCCCGCTACTTCTGTTAATCAAATCCACAATTGACAAATCCATATTGGCTTGTCTGTGGGGGTAAATGGCATGACTGAGTTTGACACCCCTGACTTAGAAAGTAGACAGTGGCCTCTCGTGGTGAGTAAGTAACATTGCAAGAGCACAACTGCAAGAGGACAAACTGCAGCTTCAGTAATTTCATTACTCATTTACAAAGATCACTAGATTATAAGGATATGATACCTAATCATAAAACTTTGAAATTATTATACATATTTTTTTTTATTTTCAGCCAATTGCAAACAGGAGCACTCAAGCCTTAAAGAAATCTGAAGAAAGCCAGTTCTGCATTTTCAAGAAACGACACTACCACAGCCTTTTCACTATCATTTAATTTACTTTTTAATCGACTATATTCATTCATTATTCTCTATTATTCCATCTTTGATATTACATTCTATTTACTATTATACTGTTATTCATTTATATGGTATTGTGCATAAAATTGTTCCTATTATAAATCTATGATATCACTTGTGTTATTGTACTGTTGTACAGTATTTTATTTTGTTAAAATATTTCAACATAATCAATAATTAATATGCATACATGTGCATATTTTAAATATAATTTTTTGTTTTGTTTTGTTTTGTCATATAACACACTCACGGCAAGCCAAAATATATTTTTAAACACGTTATTATAAATTTATGCTAAACATTACTTCGGTTTACAATATACTACACAATGCACATTGTGTGAGGTTAATTGTGTATGGAAATTCTTACTACACCTCTAAAGGTTTTCACATCTCTTATTTTGTACTTATCACAAACCAAAAGGCCATAGAAAGCATAGTATTTAAGAGCATTATAAAACTTCTCATCTCGTAGTCCATAAACTAAGGGACTCAAACAGCGAGGTAAGATAAAAAACAAAATGAAATTTGAATATCTTACATTCACAAACATCATGACATTTACTTTCCATAAAGGCATTTCTATATAAGGGGTTACAAGTTGCATCATACATAGAAGCAGCTGAACACCATGGAGAATAACAGTTTTGAGACCCTTATTTGTAGAGGTCTTCCTCTCAGAGGAGGCAGATCTTGCCGCCAACATAATCTTGATGTAGGTAGAAACAATAATACTCAACATCAGGATGAATAAGAGCTGTAGACATGACGCTCTCATGTCTGCCACCCATTTTATCTGTAACATGGCCTCCACTGTACACACAACATAAAGGTGCAAGAAACCAGGAGGAATATAAACAAAACAGACTATGAAAATAAACAATGGGGTGATAAAACTGATACACCATATGGAGAGAAGCCCAAGGAAGGTGTTTTTAGGGGTGGAGATGCTGGAATGTCTTAAAGGCATACATATGGCTACATAGCGCTCCAAACACATTGCTACAAGAGTCATGGGTGACACAACAGAGACCAAAGACATAAGCGTGCAGAACATATAGCAAGGAATTACATGCACAGGGTACTGGTAAAATGACCCTACAAGGGTTAAATCAGTCATCAGCATAAGACCAGTGTCAGCAAAAAGAGTCTGAGCAAACAGAATGTAGCGTGTTTCCCTGAAGATCTCTTTCTTCAGAAAGGTGAAAATCATCAGTCCGTTCACATAGAGAAGAATCCCCACCAGCACCTGCACCAGCAAAAGCTTTTCATTTACTATGTTCAGATTAGACGTGCTGCTCAAATTGTTGCTTACAGTTATGTTCATCTTGATAGTAAAAATAAGCCATGAAAAAATTTCATGAAGTCAGGTGTAGGTCGTGATCTAGGCTACCTTGAGGCAAATGTAGTGAAGCTCCTAGCCCTCCTACCTTTGTGCTGTTTTTATAGAGCTTTCAGATGGGCTGGACTTCAGCTTTCTTTACAGAACATCATATGTCATGAGTGCAGATGCTTCTGTATTATCAGGGCTGATTGCATTATTTGACATGAATCTAAGAACGAAAGATTTAAAGATGATAATGTGACCTGGTGTTTATTTAGGCCTACAAAACTAAATCAAATAATTCAGTGTCATTAACATCATAGATAAGCTTTAAAATAAAATTTAATAAAATTGAAAAATATGTACTTTTAGGAAAATTCAGACATTAAATCTGTTGTACAAAGTAATAATGCTTTTTCTCTATTTTTTTGGACTTATCCATTATCTGAGATAACAATTTTAGCAGAATTCACTCCAGTCATCAAATTATTGCAAATTAATCAACATCCTAGCCTACTTGTGTTCTTTAACTCTGAGGTCAGGTTATTTTCTTAAAGCTGAGGATGGAGTGGAACAGGATTTTTAATTAAATTATATTAAAACCACCAGCAGCTTGTGGCAAATCATTGTCTTAATGATTGTCTTAAAGTTATGTGTTATGTCCTCCCCTTTCAATCTAGGGGTAAAACGGGAACAAACAATAAACAGTGAAGAGACTTTTAAGGACCTCCAGCTCTTCAGGCCGAAAAAAGACTTAATTTGTGGCTGAAGTGCCTTTTATTGTATCTCAGTCAGGGATTTAAAGGGGAAAAGTAATCATGAGTGTGGCATTTTTACTGCACAAAAACACACACTAGGCGGTGGACATCTCTCAACTCAAATCTCTCCATCTTTTAAATTCTTTTTACACATTCTTAACATAATTTCCCACTAGAGCCACTGGACCATTCACATTTTACATGTATTATAGTTATAGTTACATGTATAATTACTAACCTAACAGCACACATACGTTGGGCCGACATCATCACAATGTCGCTCAGGGATCGTTTGCTAATAGGGAAGATGTTGCTGCGACGTAGGCTTCTGATCGGTTACGCTTTCTGGCCGATGTTTGGACGATGCAGCTGTAAATAGCGGCAGCTTTGCACATGCGCTGTTCACTGCACTTTACTTATTGTTACGGTGCACCCACGGCAGATGCCGCTGGTTTATAGTAAAACACCACTCAATAACAGCCACAACTTTATTCATATTTTATTTACCATATTACATATACAAATATATGTATTGGATGCTTTGATCATGAGTGGATAATTCACAATTATATGTAGTCTTTTGAAAATTAACCATGATTTTACCACATCATTAGCTGTAAACCATAGTTTTATGGTTTAACTATAACTGTTGCAGTAAATCATAGTAAATAATATGGTAAAAATAACCATTACTACAGCATTAACAGTGGTAAAACCAAATTCAACCATAGTTGTACTACAATAACCATGATTTAACTAGATTTTGTAACTATCAGCTGGATGTGCCAGCACAGCTCTGGATGGCACTCCGGCTCTCCATGAATTGTGTACGTTTGTGTCTTTTTCCACTCATGGACTCATATCAATGAACTCATGTCTCCGCCCTGCTTGTCTGTTGTCATGGTGTTTTATTGTTGGCTCCGCCCCTGACCTTGTTTTACGTGTATTTAACCCGGATGTTTTTGTGTGTCATCACGGTCCATTTGCACTGTCAACCTGTTAGTTTTTCCACCCATCTTCCCATATTTCTAGTATCTGTTTGGATTCATTGCTGCCAACCCCTGCTTTCCCCGGATTTACGCCTTTGTCTCGCCCCACGGACTGGATTGATTGTTGTCGACTCTCGCACGGACTCTGACTACTCTCTTGCCTCGCCTCTTATGCTCACTATTGCCGGTAACGATCCTGTACGCCTGTCTGTTTCTGCTCGGTTTCTTTAAATAAACAGCCGGTAAATTTATATCTTTGCGCTGTCTAGACAGTCTCCGAATCCCACGACATCAGAATCCAGTACGATGTCACCTTACCATCATGCAGGGAAGGCCTCTTGACAAGCACCTCGTATAATACTGTACCCCACAACTCACTCTTGGCTGTCTCTATTCTGAGTCCATCACAGTCCTGGTCCTAAACGACACCATTGTGGATATCTTTCTGGGTCGACCCTGGCTGGAGCAAACCCAACCTCGGATTAAGAGGAGGACTGGAGAAATCCTGCAATGGAGTGATCGCTGTAAGGAGAAATGCCTAAAGGTCCTAAATCTTCCGCCCAACATTTACCATGCTGCTCTACCACAATACCTAGCGAATATCTGTCATTGCCCTATGTCTTCAGTAAAACTGCTACCACTCACCTTCCCCCTCAAATCTGCTGCCTGGTGCCAAACTCCTGGAAGGTCGAGTATATCCACTGTTAATCCCGGCCATGGAGGAGTACGTTAACATGTGATTTCTGAGGCTGGTGACTTTGATGAACTTGTCTTCAGAAGCAGAGGTTACTTTTGGTCTTCCTTTTCTGGGTCGGTCTTCATGTGTGCCAGTTTCATTGTAGTGCTTAATGGTTTTTGTTACTCCACTTGGGGACACAATTAAAGTTTTTGCAATATTCCGGACTGACTGATCTTCATTTCTTAAGGTAGTGATGGCCACTTGTTTTTCTTTAGTTAGCTGGTTCTTGCCATAATATGAATTGTGTTGTATAATAAGGCTGTCGGCTGTGTAGTAACCTGACTTCTGACAGTCCCAAGCCCATTGATAAAACAAGAAATTCCACTAATTAACCCTGATAAGGCACACCTGTGAAGTGAAAACCATTTCAGGAGCTTCTCTTGAAGCTCATCGAGAGAATGCCAAGAGTGTGCAAAGCAGTAATCAAAGCAAAGGCTGGTTATTTTGAAGAAACTAGAATATAAAAGATGATTTTCAGTTATTTCACCTTTTATTTTGTTAAGTACATAACTCCACATGTGTTCATTCATAGTTTTGATGCCTTCAGCCTACCAATGTAAATGGTCATGAAAATAAAGAAAACACATTGAATGAGAAGATGTGTCCAAACTTTTGGCCTGCTCTGTAGGTCACATAGTGCACCCACATATAAACATGAACATTTATTTTAGACATGATTAATCCTTGCCCAGCACTATTATATATACAGGTCCTTTTCAAAAAATTAGCATATTGTGATAAAGTTCATTATTTTCTGTAATGTACTGATAAACATTAGACTTTCATATATTTTAGATTCATTACACACAACTGAAGAAGTTTCAAGCCTTTTATTGTTTTAATATTGATGATTTTGGCATACAGGCTTAGTTGGGTCCAGTTCTCCTCTGACTGGATGCCCAGCACTTAATTTCCTGTTAACTTTTAAACACATGTTAGATTGTGTAAGGACTTATAGTGTGTGTATCAGGATCCGGCGATCTGCCGCGGAGCTCATCTAGGTGTTCTGAAGAAGATCATCTCTTTGTGTTGGTATACCGTCTGATCTGGAAACGGACTGAGAAACAGAGTAAAAGAGAGACAGACTAATATTAGCCTAATTGCCATTCTTTTTACGATGTAATGACTACATTGTGTGTTAAGGAGAGTGTTCCCGTGTTAATTAGATCCAGCCGATCTAAATGCAGCCTAACAATCCTTTAACGGATTTGATTAATAAATGTTAGTGTATTATGTGTAAGCCAGAGTAAAGAGATGTGTCTTTAATCTAGATTTAAACAGACAGAGTGTGCCCGCCTCCCAAACAGTATTTGTTAAAGTGTTCCAGAGTTTGGGTGCTAAATAGGAAAAAGATATGCCACCTGCAGTAGATTTTAAAATTTTAGGTATTATAAAATGGCCAGATGTGGAGGATTATAATATGATAAGAGCTCGCTCAAGTACGGAGGAGCTAAACCATTCAATGCTCTATAAGTAATTAACAAGATTTTAAAATCTATACGTTTGATAGGGAGGCAGTGCAGTGTTGACAGAACTGGGCTAATATGCTCATACGTCCTGGTCCTAGTAAGGACTCTAGCTGCTGTATTTTGAACCAACTGTAGTCTATTTATCAAGCGTGCAGAACATCCACCCAATAAAGCATTAGAATAATCTAAGCTCGAGGTCATAAACGCATGAATTAACATTTCTGCATTTGTGGTTGAAAGCATAGGATGCAATTTAGATATGTTCTTGAGATGGAAAAATGCAGTTTTACATATACTAGACAAATGGGTTTCAAATGAAAGATTGTTATCAAACAGCACACCTAGTGTTACGATCGTCTGGAGTTGTCAATCCAGTTTGGATGACACTCCAGTCAACCAAGTTTCACATCTACATGTATGTTTGTGTTTTTTGGTGTCATGCTGGACAATCATTCTATGAACTCATGTATCCACCCACCTCATGTGTTACCATGGTCACAAATGTATTCTCCTCCCCTTTGTCTCATTATAAATACTCCGGACATTTCACTCATTCCCTGCTGATCAATGCATGTGGCTCGTTTCCTTCATTGTAAGCGTTTTCCTTGTCTCTCCCTGTTAATTTGTTATTGCATTTGTATTTTGGATTTCCTGTTGACGACCAATTGCTTGTTTACTGACCTTGAGTTTGTCTCTCCTCCATTGCACTGCTTGCTGTCGTATTGACCATCGCTTGTTGTACTCTGTCCTTTGAACATTTTCAATAAATACCCTGCAAATGGATTTGTCTGTCTCCGTCCAGTTACATAACAGATTGATCAGCCAAAATGAATCCAGCGGGTATTTCCACGATGACGACGATCATGATGTGGATATCATGAGTCAGCTCCTCACGTTAAGTCAACAGGGGCGCAGCATTGAGGAGTATGTGGAGGAATTTACCGCTTACAGCCATCTTGCTCACGCTTCCGTGGACGCGATCAAGCACTGTTTTTACAGAGGGCTCGACCCGGAAGTGCTTGCCAAGGTGGATGAGCGGCTGGAGGAGGATTCAGATTGGAGCTTAGCGGAGCTCATTGAAGCGGTACTAATCATCCTCAACTCCTCGATGACTGTGTGCGAGGTCGACGAGGAAGTTAACAACCCGCAACTGACGCCAGATTACGCATCTCCCGATGTTAACGTGATCGCAGCCATTTTCAGCCTCGCTGTCGAGATGGTGGAAGAGGCCGAGTCAAGAGCCAAGATGGCGCTCACTCACCTGGGAGGTGGCCTTTTATTGTGGGCAGTATAAGGTACACCTGTGCACTACTCATGATGTCAGATCAGCATCTTGATGTGGCACAACTGTGAGGTGGGATGGATTATCTCAGCAAAGCAGAAGTGCTCACTATCACACATTTAGACAGATTTGTGAACAATGTTTGAGAGAAATGGTAATATTGTGTATCTGGAATGAATTTTAGATCTTTAAGTCCTTCTCATGAAAAATCGGAGCAGAAACAAAGATGTTGCGTTTATATTTTTTTGAGTGTAATTTAATTTAGGAAATGACATTAAAATTTCAAATTATAAATGCACAGATCCCTGGTTACTGCAGTTGATAAGAATAATGCACTAGTTCAATGACAAGTTATTGTTGACTGAAACAAACCAATATTGATGGCAATTTAAACATTTGTCAACATTCTTTCAGTAGAAGGAAATGATAGGAAAGGGAAAAGTGTGAGAAGGAATGAGGTAGGTTAGGTTAGAAACCACTAGTGTGATAAGGTGTCCTTTAAAACACATTGCATAATGTTACACACTGCATAAGCTTGTTAGACAGGCAGGCTGTCTGCTAAGTTAGCCTTTATGCTATTCGCTTTGCATAGTATGCTGACCTTGAGTATGACCTTGAGACCCAGGTATACTTACCTTTCACTTACCAAACCCGATTACTCACCTGAATCCACGCTGTGGTAAACCTCTGCCTCACTGCTCTCCCACGATGAACTGTACAACCTGAAACATACCAGCAGAGTTTATGCTTTATGTTAAAAGACTGTTTATGTGCACGCCACGTTACCATACCTGCTGATCCTTACTTTCTGTTTGTGCACAAATAAACTCACCTGAATACATTATCCTTCTTGTCGGTATTGTCTGAGCGTGTCAGCTGACTATTAAATATTTATATTCCGAGAATTAAATATGTCCAAGTAAATGTGTTTGGTAGTTTAAACAAGTCTTGGGTAAACAGGGAGACGAGAAGAGTAAACTTTATAGTAGCCTACGCGATCTGTACATGCTATTTATAAAACTTGTTGTCAGATTATATTTGTAAATGATCATTATTGCCATTTCTATAGACATCAGCCTGTATTTTTTCTCCTTCACAAGATGGCTGCTACGTCAGAGCCTCCAGCGGTTATGGCTGCCAAATCAGAATGCTATATGCTATAATCTAAATCACAGATTCCACTGCTGTGTTCCTAATGGCACTCTGGAACTCAGGCGTTTAAACAATACTTATGGCTGGTCTCAAGTAGGCATATTTTCATGTTGTGATTAGGCTCAAGTTTATTAAAAAAACATCCTTAATACCACACAGTTTATAATTACAGGCTGGTATCTTAAGGGGCCTCAGCACTAGTTGTCACAAAGACAGTTCCACTCCATGAGCCCACTCTGGAACCTGCAAGAAGACTTACACTTTTTAACCAAAAAAGTTGCAAAATGCAGCTAAACAATCAGCTTTAGCTAATGTTTGTTTTATTCTAACACATTCACATAAATTAGTTAACTGTTTTTGGGATTAAAAGTAATAAAAGATTAAAACCTCTTGCAATGTAAACTTAATAAAGAGAATGTATTCTATGACTACAAAATAACATTTTAGGTCAGCTCTGTTTTATATCTAAATTGTCCCTGTTTTCGATTATCTCTGCTTTATTTATTTATAAGAATAGTTTATTATTATTTTCCATCTATTTGTAAATGCTGTACTGTAAAGGCATTTTTAGTGTTTAAAATTTGTTTAGGCTACTGCAAAAAAAAAAAAAAAAGCTTAAATCTTTATTTTTATTTAAAATTAAATCTTTTTTTTGTTGCTGTCATACATAACACACCCATGATAAGCCAAAATATATTTTACATGTTATTATAAATGTATAATAAACATAACTGCTGTTTACAATATACTACACAATGCACTTTGTGTGAGGTTATTTGTGTATGGAAATTCTTACTACGCCTCTAAAGGTTTTAACATTTCTTATTTTGTGCTTATTACAAACCGAAAGGCCACAAAATGCATAATATTTAAGAACATTATAAAACTTTTCATCTCGTAATCCATAAGCTAAGGGACTCAAACAACGAGGTAAGATCAAAAACAAAATGAAATTGGAATATCTTACATTTACAAACAGCATGACATTTACTTTCCATAAAGGCATTTCTATATACGGGGTTAAAAGTAGCATCATACATAGAAGCAGCTGAACACCATGTAGAATGATAGTTCTCAGACCCTTATTTGTGGAGTTCTTCATCTTAGAAGAGGCAGATCTTGCCGCCAACATAATCTTGATGTAGGTAGAAACAATAATACTCAACATCAGGATGAATAAGAGCTGTAGACATGAGGCTCTCATGTCTGCCACCCATTTTACCCGTAACATGGCCTCCACTGTACACACAACATAAAGGTGCAAGAAACCAGTAGGAATATAAAAAAAACAGGCTATGAAAATAAACAATGGGATGATAAAACTGATACACCATATGACGAGAAGCCCAATGAAGGTGTTTTTAGGGGTGGAGATGCTGGAATGTCTTAAAGGCATACATATGGCTACATAGCGTTCCAAACACATTGCTACAAGAGTCATGGGTGACACAACAGAGACCAAAGACATAAGCGTGCAGAACATATAGCAAGGAATTACATGCACAGGGTACTGGTAAAATGACCCTACAAGGGTTAAATCAGTCATCAGCATAAGACCAGTGTCAGCAAAAAGAGTCTGAGCAAACAGAATGTAGCGTGTTTCCCTGAAGATCTCTTTCTTCAGAAAGGTGAAAATCATCAGTCCGTTCACATAGAGAAGAATCCCCACCAGCACCTGCACCAGCAAAAGCTTTTCATTTACTATGTTCAGATTAGACGTGCTGCTCAAATTGTTGTTTACAGTTATGTTCATCTTGATAGCAAAAATAAGCCATGAAAAAAATTAATGAAGTGAGAAGGTGTAGGTTGTGATCTAGGCTACCTTGAGGCAAATGAAGTGAATCTCCTAGCTCTCCTGTTTTATAGAGCTTTTAGATGGGCTGGACCTTAGTTTTCTTTACAGAACGTCATTTGACATCAATGTGGATGTTTCTGTAATCTCAGAACGGATTGCATCATTTGGATGAATCTAAGAACAAAAAGGTAAAACTTTAGATTTAAAGATGATATTGTGGCTGGGTGTTTATTGAGGCAGACATAACATGTGGTACCTTGGGTTCACCCCGCTGAACCCAAGGTACCACATGTACTTTGTCACTGCTATACTGCAATAAACATCTTCAGGAAGATCTTCAACGTCTTCTTCAATTTTTCTTACCTCTGCACTGACTGTCACACCTCTGCTTCCTCTATGGCCATTTAAGCAGGAGCCTGCCAAACAGGAAGGTCCGAAGTATTGTTTAGCTGTAAGCGGACTCTACCAAGCCCTGACCATTGCTTGGATACTGTTTTATGATTCTGTCACGTCCTTGGATATAAAGTGAGGGCAATAAGTATTTGATCACCCTGTGATTTTGCAAGTTCTCCTACTTAGAAATTATGGAGGGGTCTACAATTTTCAGCATAGGTGCATTTCCACTGTGAGAGACAAATTCTAAAAAGAAAAGTCCGTAAATCACACTATATGATTTTTTTACCATTTATTTAGGAATTACTGTGTCAAATAAGTATTTAATCACTTGCTTATCAGCCAGATTTCTGACCCTCAAATGCCTGTTATTTTGCTTTTAAATAGTCCAGCTACACTCTACTCATGATTTTAAATTAGTAGCACCTGTCTTTAACTGTCATAAAGACACCTGTGCACCTCACAATCAGCCAAAGTCTAAGGCGTTTTCATCTAAAAAACGCTCCACATTCACACTATCATTTTCAATTGTTTCCGAAGAGTTGATCATCCACACTGAAATGATGGAAAACGCTTACGTTCCTGTACTGCCCAAGCCTGAAACAAAAGACAATTCAATCTGCATCATTTCCGTCTGCCGTTTATTTACTTTCCGGCTCTTTGAAACGTCGCCGCTGAACAACAGCTCTAAACTCTCTATCTCTAACTCTAAATAAACATCACGTCTTCTTTGAAGAAAAGCTCTCTGGAGCATGTACAAATCTCAGTTTTCCTTGACCAAAAACTCAGTCTCAGTGTGGACAAAGGCAAAAATAGAGAGAAAAATATGCATTTTCAAACGAAAACATAATAGTGAGGACATGGCAACATGGGTAAAACCAAAGAGCTGTCTAAAGACTCAAGAGACAAATTTGGAAACCTTCACAAAGCTGGAAAGGGCTATGGGGGAATTGCCAAGTAGCTTGGTGAAAAAAGAACAACTGTTGGAGCAATTGTCAGAAAATGGAAGAGGTTAATGATGATTGTTCATGAATGTTCCTCGGACTGGGGCCCCACAAAAGATCTCTCCTCGTGGGGTATCAATGATGCTAAGAATGGTGAGGAATTAGCCCAGAACTACACAGAAGGAGCTGGTCAATGCTATGAAGAGAGCTGGGACAATCGTTTTCCAAGGCTACTATCAGTAATACACTAAGACGTCATGGTTTAAAATCTTGCATCGGACAGAAGATTCCCCTGCTTAAGTTCCCCTGCTTAAGCCCATGTCCAGTACCGTCTGAAGTTTCACTCAACAGGTATTGCTGAGGAGCCAAGAGCCAGGTCCCTGGGCCCCTCAGCGATGGGACATGGTTCTGGAAAGGGGATATAACATCTCTGTTCCCTCCATCCAAGATTGGCCGAAGACCACCTCATTTCTTTGGCACGATGAAGTAAGGGCTGTACCCTGATGCAAATTCCATCCAATGTCGTCACAACATTCCCTCCATCAGGGAAAGAGGGTTACAAACGTAACCGAAACGTTCTGGAGGAGCCTAGGCAGTTCCCAGATCTAAATCCAACTGAAAATCTTTGGAAGGTGCTGAAACTCTGTGTTGCTCAGAGACAGCACTGAAACCTGACAGAAACCTGAATAGATCTGTATGGAGGAGTGGGGCAGAATCCCTTCTGCAGTGTGTGCAAACCTGGTGAAGAACTACAGGAACCATTCATTTGACCTCTGTTATTGTTAACAAAGGCTTCTGTAATATATATTAAAAATGTATTAAAAATGATCAAATACTTATTTGACACAGTAATTCCCAAATAAATTGTTAAAAAAAATAATACAATGTGATTTCTGGATTTTCATTTTTAGATTCTGTCCCTTACAGTGGAAATGCACCTATGCTGAAAATTGTAGACCCCTGGTTTCTAAGTAAGAGATTTGTAAAATCATAAGGTGTTTAAATACTTATTGACCTCACTGTATCTGTTTGCTGGTGTTTGGACCTTGTCTGTTTGACCACGCTGTGTTTTTATAAAGCTCGCAATTGGATCTACTACGCTTGAGTCCAGCCCCTTGTTACAATAATCATCAACTCAAATCTTTGAGATTCGTTTACCTAGATGAAACAAAATAGCTAATTAAAATAAAAGTAAATTAAATGTAAGAAAATACCCATGACTTCTTTCACAAATTATTGTTGTAATGAATGAGTGTTATGTCCTCCCCTTTCAATCTATAGGTAAAACAGGAATGACAAACAATAAACGGTGAAGAGACTTTTGAGGATCTCTAGCTCTCCATGCCCAAAAATCATCCACAAACTACATTTTTAAGTGGCTGAAGTGTCTTTTATTTTATCTCAATCAGGGATTCAAAGGGCAAAAGTAATGATGACAGTGGTATTTTTATTGCACAACACACACTATGCAGTGGACAGGACATCATCCTATCTATTTCTGGGCACAGTGAAAGACAAGTGCAGAATTCCTCCTTTTCCCATCACTTAAGATAAAAGTTCTCAGTCCTATTTGCTGTTGTACTGATAGCAGATCAGTTCACTGGGCTTCTCCTTTTCTCACATGAAAATTACTTTCTCTCTTTATCTCTCTTTATCTTTTCTCTCTAGATCCTTCAGAGTAGCTTGGGGAGGAGAGGTTTCTAAATCACATCGTCTGGTCACTGGGGTCCCCCAGGGATCAG
>JAUYWG010000046.1:16807985-16819447 GCA_034779775.1 Enteromius afrohamiltoni | reverse complement strand
TCTACCCCAACTGCTGTGTACCGACCTCTGCCTGTCTGACTACCCCATTAAAAGTTTGCATATGGATCCAACTGACTTTCGCGATTCATCACACCTATCTCCTAAAGGTTCCTTTTTTGGTGTCAAACTTATCTTCTCTTTATAACTGAAATGATGTATACTATGTGATCACAAAATGCATCATACAATTTCTACAAGTTTTTGAAAAAAACCGGACTCTCCGGACCAGCAGTAAAACTGCCAACAGGCCATAAATAGAGACAAAGAAAGTTTCTCCCGTTAAAAATTCATGCTTTTGATTGGCCATACTGCCCAAATGGTGGGTGTGTCAGGGAACCATCAAAAGTCCCTAACCCAAGCTATTCTTTGCTCAAAAAACCTTCTTCTTGCGAAAGACACTTTGCTAAACTCATCTCTTGAGTTTAACCTTCAGCAGTTTTTTACTCTACCTCTTGAGGAACCAGAGGAAAACCTCCAGCTTACGCCTAAAGGTTGATCATCTTGACCCTACCGCATCAGGACTATTTTGCAGAAACAAAGACCAATGCAAGTAACATTTATAACTGTTTAGCAGCATTTAAGCTTGAACACCTTTTTAAGGTGAACCTTGATTATTTGATGATTCTCAATAGGACGTGGTTCATTGATGTGAAATACTGCCATTCTCTTGCTCTTCTCTCTCTTTTCCTTACTTTCCTTTATCTTGTATGTATATGTTTGTTTAATTTGTTGTACCTTAGCTATAGCCTCATTTATTAAATCCCTATTCACAATTGATTGTCTCTATGTGCTGCTCACAATCCGGTGTCACTGAATGTTGATCTTTTAGCTACATGCTAAATTACTACTAGTACTGTAGAGTGGGAAAGCTATCCTTCCTTGGCCAGGAAATAATAATTATATTAACTGCTTGGTGGACGGACAGATCAATTAATTGCAAACATTAATTCTGCTACAGTTAATCCTAAAATCTAATCTAAATATTTATTATTAATTATAACCAGTTACATTTAATTATAAATATTCCCCTATTGAGCAAGTTTGTTACAATAGGCTCTTGGATTCGTTTGGATCCATAAGCAAGGCTTTATTACTAGGTTTAAACAAGCAGCAGGTACAATTAACAGCAAGCAGGTATGTCAGAGATAATCCAATCGTTATCCAGTCAAAGGTAAACAAGGCAGGCAGCAAGAATCAGAAACAAGAGAAACAGTCCAGGGTCATACACAATAAGAAAAGCTCAGGGAAGAAACACTCAGAAATAACACCATAGGGGCAGTTAAGACTTTGCACTGAACTGGTTAAAGTCTGGTCTTTAAATAGTCGAGATAATGCAAAACACTTGAACTTGATGAGCCGAGCTGCGTGAATAAAAGAGGTCCGGGTGGGAACTAATACTAATAAGGTTCCCGCTGCTGTCGGTCACAGAGAGCCACAGAGGTGCTATCCGTGACATATCCGTGATGTGTACATATGTATATATATATTTATTATTATTATTATTACTATTAATGTTATTTTAAATTGATACTTATTTTAGAAGTTTCCAGGGACATTTAAAAGAAGGTTTTACGTATTTTTAGTTTTTAGTTTTAGTCACGTTATTATTTCAAAAGATTGTAAACCTGAATATATATGTATTATATTTTTTAATGAATACTTTTATACTTTTATACTTTTAATGAAAAGCAACTTGCATTGAATTCAAGATAGACGTTAACTTATGCATTCCTTCCTAAAGCAAAAATGGAGAACTAAAGAAAAATGGATGCATGTTATCTGCACACTATTCAGTGTATTCAGGTATATTGTGTACCTGAACACATAATAACAGTACAGAGCTGCACACTCAACCAGCCTGTGAATTTATAGCTCTCTACAGGTAGCTGTCGTCAAACTGGCAGGTGTGTTGGTGGGGGAAATGTTTGCCTTCTTTCGTCTGAGCTCAAGGGCTCCTGATTAAGCGTTCTACCCTTGTTTCAGTTCTGCCTGGTTTAATCCATCTCTCTCTTGCTCTCTCTACTCTTTCTTTTATGCAAGTGATATATGTCAAAGAACAAAACATTCTGATCAGTTTTCTCTCTCGCAGATTAAATTAAGTCGAACACTTACATAAAAACAGTTTTCAAAATCACAAAGAACATTTATTTAAATCTCTTTTTAGTTTGTTCTCTCTTTGTCTGAATTAGAATGCATAGATGTTTTGATCTTTTTATAGCATGGTGCAATTTATTTTACTGACCTAATGTCTCAATTCATACTTCAGTTTTACGACTTCAAGATATCTATTTGTACTACAGCATAGTTCAAGAATCTTTAAAATATTTAAAGTCAAAATACTCAGAGAGAGAGAAAAGAGGATTCAAGTTCTGCACTATTTGTGAAAAATCTAAAAATGCAAACAATAAATATAATCAAATAAACAAATAATAAATATGAATAGATATAGCGGAATAGACAGATTTAAAGTGATAAAATAATAAACACATTTTTAGTATTATTTTATTGTTTATGCCAAATGCATCAAACGGTACAATACTTTCATAAATAAAGGCAGATTGCATAGCATGCAGTTAAATAAATTACCAAAATAACACAAACTGAAAGAAAATAAATACACTCACTAACAAAAAGGTAAACATGTTTTGTGTTGGCAATCAAACCATTGACTTTTTAAAAGAAACCTAACACTGAAACAATAATGGCAAGCCTGCAGGGGATTTTCAAAAGAAACAATGACATCTGAATACATCTCTATAACAAACAAAATAAAAAAGATTATTTCATATAAATAAAGAGAGCTTTAATGTTTTTTTAGGCCAATGATCCTTTAGCAGATTAGAATAAATCATATATTATAAAACTAAATATAAATGATGCAAACATTTGCATCACAGAACATTAGCTCTGAATCGCCACTGTGTTTTGATCCACTGGTACTCTTCAAGCTTCTTTCTGTACCAAAATAATGTAATTATGTAACACGGCAGACAAGTATGGCTGATCATGAGGTGTATATGCCTTCTTCCAGACCACCATCAAAAGCCTCATTTATGCTAGAGAGCAATTCTGCGAACCCACTGCAAAATTACTGCCTTGACTGTATGTTCTCTGAGATTACAGGCCTTTGGTTTTGATCATATACCACCAAGCGCAAACCACCAACGCACAAACCCACAAACATGATTTCTACAAAAGTACAGGTGCAAATTGTGATAAATCCCCTAGGTTTGGTTATAAAAAGCCATCATAATTGAGCTGTTCACACCCTTTATATCAAGTTTAGCAAAAAGGTGAATTTAGAAGGGGTTTTTCGTTGCGGTGGTGCATGTCTACACAGCAGATCAAAATCTTTTATTTCAGAAGAGAACAGAAAATCTTGTTTTCCCATAACCGGTCTCCTTTTATTTATTAAAAAGGCAGTTGACATTGTATGGCCATGCAGTGGTGCAATAGAAACCTTGCTGTTAAAATCATACTCATAATGTCCCAACTCTTTCATGCTGTTTCTATTTTTTTTCTGCCATGCTGTTTTTTTTTGAAAGCTTGCAGGAGGGCTCTATCTACTACAGAGCAAGCATCCCTAATTCTTTAGTACTTTGTTAATGTCTGCTGTAATGTGCAGGAATTTGTTTTAATGCTGACTGCTGGTTGTGGTGGTTATCAGTTGAAGAAAGTGACAACGGCAATAACTCTCTATCCATCACATTACCACAGCTGTGCTATTGAAAGCATAAATCAAAATGCAAATAAATAACAAACACGTGTACTGTGTTTGTTGTAAAGTTTGGGGTCTTTATTTTAGAAAAATATTAATACTTTTATTCAGGAAGGAAGCATTGTATTGTGTGAGCAGAGCAAATACATTTGCAATATATTAAAGATTTCAATTTCCTAATGCATTTTGTTCTTTTGAACTTTTTATTTGACAAATAATTCTGCATATCTTAGATTTCACAAAAATATTAAGCAACACATATTCAATATTTTATAATAATACAAAGCGATTCACAAAATTTTGTGAAAGATCACGTGACCCCATTCCTGACCCCGATCATGTGATCTATCTATTATTATTGTTATTTTTAGCATAATATACTTCTTTCAAACTAATTAAAATATTAATTAATTAACTAAAATAACACACTCCTACTTTTGAATTGTAGTGTGTATCCCCTAAAAAATGGATTATTAAAAAAAAAATGGATTAAGCCTCATACTTCAGATCATAATTAATACTACTGATTTATAAATGTACCACTGATCTTCAATACCAATATCAATGATTAAAGAATGTTGATATTATCAAATTGAAAAGCAAAACATTTAGTTCAGTTAAAAATAATAATTTCATGGTTATATACAGTATGAAGAAAATTTGTTTAACAACATTGAAATTTATCGACCTTTTTTCGGAGAAGAGCAATGCTACCATCACACATAATTCAGCAGCATTTCTGGCTACATAACGTTATAGAGAAAATGAAAGAAAGTATAGGAAGGGCTGTAGAGATTAAATCGTGAAGAACACATCTAAATCTCTATAGGATTTTATAACGCCTCCATTATTAGCAAACTGGCCTTTAGTCTCATCAGTGTACCTGTTGAGGTGACTGGCATGTCTTTTGCAGTGCTCTTTAAAGAGGCTTTGTTTAATGAATCACCCTGATGGAGCTGAGTGTTGGCAAGTCTCGTTAGCAAAATGACGGTGGGCCATTTTTGGCATTGTTTCCGCATCTGTTTCCCACAGTGACTCTTGGATAAAGGTCAGCATCTGTTCTTCATTGAATAGGTGCTGAAAGACATCCCAGCTCTTTACTTGCTTTGTGCTCTGCTGTCTGATGCTGGGACTTCATGCTTGTCTGGCTGCGATGTTTTGAGGAAGCTTTAAATTATAATTATCTTTTTACAGTTATTTTTCCTTGGTTATGTTTGTTTTCCTTCTGGAAATTCCTTTCCTTCTGCTGCATTGAATGCTTGTGAAAGAAGCTTGGAATTTGGGGACAGCAGGGAAAATCAATGCTAAATGCAAATAATCAGATGCAACTAACCATATAATTGTGCATAATTAGAATAACAAAATTACTAGGCTTAGCTATTTTTTTTTTTTTTTTTTTTTTTTAAGTACATTTTCCTCATCTTTTGTGAGTGATAGTAAATGTTAGACCCTGGGGCAGACTGAGTTATTTAATAGCCTTGGGCAAAGACTGGCCATTAACATGATAAACTATGATGAGATTACGCTGAACATTTAGGCCTCATCTGGGCATATTGCATTTTTAGGAAAGCATTGCAATTATTGCAATTATTACCTCAGAAATAAAATCTTCTGAAAATGTACTCACAGATCTGGAGAAATGAAGCATTACAGTACATCACTTGCTCACAAATAGATCCTCTGTAGTGAATGGGTGCTGTCAGAAACAGAAATAAGTCCAAACAGGGAGGAAAAATAGCTTCAAAAACCACATTGTGCTTGAATTTGATTGAGAGGTAATTTTGCTGGTAACACCAATAAATAACACTTTAAGTCAATATTAATATTTGGAAACAATGAGTGTTCCGCGTATGAGTTTGACAAACCAACTAATACTAGTGCATGTTGAAACAGATGCTCAGAGAGCTAAAATTGTAGCGCCACTGATATTCATCAAGGCTGAAACCCAAGAAGTCACTTGAGATTAAAAACTAGAAATAGGATTGCCATAACCATTAACCATTAAACCCCATGACTTACAGACCATCTGTAATTACTGAAATATTATAGTGCTAAACTTAACTAGAAACATTTCCACGACACAATATTATAATAGAAGTAACATTTTTGCAGTCAATCATTCTTCACACATAAATTCAAGTCTGTCAGGGAACATTTCATATTAATTACTGCCTGACTGCACGTTGCGCTTAACGTATAGGATCACATTATACCAAATGTATAATGTGTATATACAGCATACCTGTTAATATGTGTCTAACACCAGTAAATATCAACACAGGAAACCCTGAAATGCTTCACCACAAATGCTGGTTCACAGAAAATAGTTTCATGCAGTTCAATGAGATTTTTCTTTAAACAGAAGTCATGCTCAGATCCTTTGAGATCTCAGATGTTTCGTTTGTGATCCCTCCAGAACCTTCATAAAACAGTGCCAGAATGTTCAAAGCAGCTCAGGTGAATTTTTGACTATGTCTGAGGCTAAGAGATTACAGTTAGACACTTCGTAGAAAAGGACACACACACACCCACTCATACACACACACACACACATGTACTATATTTAAATGAAAAAGAAAGAATGTGACATGTAGCCAGGTAAGGTTTTCCATACTAGGAATTTCTGCTCTGCGTTTAACCAATAGCACACATAGCAGCGAGAAGTGGACAACCACACACACACCCAGAGCAGTGGGCAGCCATTGCTGCAGCGCCCAAGGAGCAGATGTGGGAACAGTGGCTAGCTCAAGGGTCTCACCTCAGTCGTGGTATTGAAGGTGGAAAGAGCACTGGTTATTCACTCCCCCCACCCACAATCCATGCCAGACCTGGGACTCGAACCCATGACTTTTGGGTTACAAGTCCCTATCCATTAGGCCACGACGGCCCCCAGGACAGAACTATACTTCAGGATAGACAAGATTCCAGCGAAAAGCAATTTGGGTGTCCACGCTAGACGTGACACTACAGAATCAATCAAACATAACAACCAATCAGAAGCGTGAGTGTGCGGGCTCTCTCTGGAAGCATAGTGCTCTCACAACGAAATGGATATGTTTGTAATCTAATTTATAAATATAAAACAATTTTAAGATAATTAAATCTACATACTGAGTGACTGATAACATCTCTGTTCGGAAATACACACTACTAGGTTTGCAGTGAGTTCACAGTAATAAAAATATTATTGAAAAAAATAATAAATAGATATATAGATATAATGGCTGACAGAAAAATAGATAGAATCAACAGAACAATAGATAGGTAGATAGATAGATAGACAATACCTATTATAATATTTTAAACACTCTATATTTATAGACATCACCTCCAATATAATTTAACTGTAGCTTCTTCCTCTCAAAAATTACACCAAGGGAAACCTGTTCAAAATTTTCCAACAGCCAACCCACACCGCTGACTGGCTTAAGAAGAAAAACGAGTACAAGAAAAAGAGCAAGGTTCAAAAAGTCTTTGTAGGCTTTTCTTTGAAGAAATCAAAGCTCATTACGGGTGAGAGGCCCAAGGCTAGGCAATTTCCAGCCTGCGCTCAGTGTGTCCATACCAGCATCTATTACAATACCTGTGGGATAGCACGGCCCATTACCAAAATCTCATTAGCTACACTGAGGCATGTTAGCAACACAATAAAAAGATTTTGGCTCCTGGAATATGATTTTAATTATTCACTGTTTACAATAATAAGCCTTATTTTCCAGAGAGAAATGGCTGAGTGTGCAGCTGCCTTTCTTGTGAACGCGCCAAGCAAACAACAACACAATACAAACACGTCTTCGCCTTTCCGTCAAGAGCAGGTGAATTAACGACAAAGTTCCCACCGCCCCCTTTGGGATTCACACATGGGTTAACTCAGATCTCTTCCATGTCGCTCCCTGGGTATTCACACACTCAACTAATGATACACGCACGTTACGGTAGAAGCCCTTGGGCGTATTTGAATATCCTTGGTATTCATAAGTTGCAGCTCCCAGAAGCTATTAACAACAAGAGATACTGGGAGTTATTGAGCGCGCTGTCATGGTTTTCAGACGGATAATTCAGTCCGCTTGATCGGATGGCTTCATAATGCCAAAACTCTTTTCAGTTACAGGTGGGTGTGGAGTAAATACTGATATAGCAGCATTCATGTTTTATTATTGAACTATCCATCTTATTTTGCCTCTTGGAAGCAAGCTTTTTTACTTTAATGTCAGAGACTTTCAGTTCATTAACCACTATGAAAAAAAAGGTTCAAATCTATCATTAGTGCAGTTTAATGTACAAGCGTTAATATATACATTACTAAACTCTACAGACTATTATAGCAAATACATTAACTTTGTAATATGTTTTTGAAAATAAAATTGAGAAAATAAAAGCATTGTTTGACCTTGCATGCATGTACACCTATTTTAGAATACTCCCAAAACAATATTAGAAACTTTTAAAGGGACATTGTAATTTTTTATTTCCCCCCCCCCCCAAGCATTAGGTCTTAAAGTGACAGCAGTCTAATGCTTCTGTATGTATCCTTAATGTAATTAAAAAAAAAGTGTTATTTTACAATTGACTAATTTTAATTGTATTAATTAAAAAGTAGCATTCTTCATATTTATCTTTTTTCTACTATAATTATTTGCACTATTGCTTGCTGTTTATGTATTTGTTTGACTTTTTCCAACCTATACACTTTACATGCCTCATTATATCAAGCTAGAGTCCCTCATTGTGTCCACCAGAGGGCACTCCAGCCAGAACTTCACCCACAGTAACAAACGCCATTTCCCATGATTCATCCCTGGACAGATTATACTCACGCCTGGACTAACCACACACACCTGCAGCTCATCACCACACCCACACACTCCTTACACCCTGCAGAAAAGCCAAAGTCGAATACTCACTCACCGCAAGGTCTTGAATTCCCTGTGTTTAAGCATTTATTTCCTGTGTTTTTTTTCCATGTTTGATTCTGGACAGTTTATTTGCTTATTGATTTTCTGCTGCCAGCTCCTATCTCTGCCTGTTTACTCGACTCTGATTCAGCCTGTCTACATTGTTCTGTCTGAAGATGATCACCTCTGCCTGCCTGACCATGATTTTTGACTTTGTTTCCTGGGCTTAGAGCACTTTTGCTGAGTTCTATCTGCCGATGATCACCTCTGCCTGCCTGACCATAAATTTGTAATTCACGAGTATGCGCTTCCTCTAATAAAAAATAAATGCAAATTTGGTGGGCTATCCGGGGGGCGAGCCGAGAGGATGGCGAACTCTGAGCCCCAGTGAACTGAACCCTAGCAAGGGCAGGCTCGGCGTCCGGCTCATGCAGCCTCAAAGAGGTGACATGAGAGAGAAAAGACCTCTGCGGAGGTGGAGTGGGGAGCCTCTGCGGAGGCGGGCGTAGAGCACCTTTGCCAAGGAGGGCAATATCGACAAGATGGGATAGAGGAGAAAAAGACCTTTGCAGAGGAAGAATCCTCCGCTGAGGCTGGGATGAAACCTCTGCGAAGGTAGGGACCTCTGCGGAGATAGGATGGGTTAGAGAAAGACCTCTGCAGAGGTGGGGTGGGAAGTGGCATTTTTTATTTATTTATTTTTTTTAACATTGGTGAGAGGTGGGATGTGTTTGGCTGTAATGATGAATTGACAAAGAGCAGATTGTGCAGGCAGGGGTCAGGTAAAGTAACTTGGTCTTCGAGGGAAGGGACTGAGGATGCTAATGTTAGAAGGTGGGAAATGAAGGGCCGACCATGATTCGCAGGAGTTCACGTTTAGAGAGCTGAGGATGGGTGAGAAGCGTGGAGGCTAAGAGGGTTATCCAATCTATCTTCTCTTTAGGGAGGGAAGCTTCTAATTTTTGGGAGTCCAGGAGAATACCCAGAAATTCAATGCTAGTGCTGGGTTGGCGGCGGGAGCCACTGCCTAGCGTGGCTGGAGATGGGAGATGGGTGAGTAGTTGATTTTGACTCTTGTAAGTGGCTGGAGTGGATGGCGGGATGGCGTCTGGAAGGTTAGCATTTAGAATGTTGAGGAGGTCTTGTTTGTTTGCTTTGCTGAGAAAGTAAATCCCAGCAGAAAGAAGGGTCTGGCGGAGTGTTAGATTGGTCCATTTCCTGGTCGAAGATCTAGCTGAAGCATAAAAAGATGTGGGTGATGGATGGGAAGATCTTGCAGGTGGTGGTGAGCGGAATCTAGGTCAGCTAATAGCTGAGCTAGGAAGCCGTGTAGGTTTGCAGCCTCTAATAGTGGCTGCAGGTTCAGGCGAGGCCTCAAGCAGGGCAGAAGAAGCTGGCTAGCCTGAAGAGTAGCGGTGAGCAGCTGGTTCCGGAGAGGCCTCGAGGGAGGCTAGCAAAGCTGGTTGTGCGGCGAACGGCAGGCTCTGGTGAGGCCTCGGGCTGGGCTACAAGAGGTAGCTGGATAGCAGCGCGACGGGCAGTGGGCTCTCTTTGGAGCTCGTGCTGAGCAACTGTGGCTCTTTAGCCATAAGAGGGATGGCGAGGAGCTGGTTTTTACACTACTTTTGCATTTGCATACCCTTATCGGGTAGGTTTAGGTTTGGCTTGGTGCAGGGGAAATTTCCAAAATGATAGAGCATTAATATTTAGCGCCACTCACTGGATATTTGAAGTTTGAATGGCCACAAAAATTTACCTAAAGCATTAAAAAACACTGCAATACGTACCTGCACCAACGTAATATAAAAGTTCTACAGTCACAAACAGTATTAAACATGTGTTTCAGCACCACTCTCTGGACATTTCAAAAAGATGAAGCATCAAAAGATGCATTAGGATCCGCCTTCTTAGATATTTTGAACTCTGTTGTGGTTAGACAGCACGTATCAGGATCTACATTCTCTACTCATTGTCGAAATCATACTCTAGATTCAGTACTGTCACATTTAGTGCTGCATCGTTACTCGTTACAATTATAAAAATGTTACGAATCATTCCAAACCCACATTATCACTGCCAGAGCAGAATATGGATCTGTCACAGGTTTGAATAAGCTGGCTCAACATTGAGCGAATCAGAAGATAAAAGAAGACAGCGCTGCCTGCCTGCATTGGGGTCCGCAAACGCATACATGCGTTTTGATGCGTCTTCTCTTGATGACGCCAATAAGAACTTAAATTACATACTAAGTTTTGATCGTACAGATAAGAGCAATACATCAATCGAATATGTGAAGGGTGTACTTTAATTGTATACACATATAATAACAACACAACTTTGTGCATTAAAAAAATGAAGAAAACAAACAGGGGATGGTCTGCAGTCTGATCTTCTACTGATCTTCAGTAAGCAATGCCTCACTAAAATGAAACTGAAACTCATCAAAAACTCCACACAGAGACATGAGAGTTATATCTGTAGAAAGCTTGATACGTCTACTATTACACTAAAGTAATTTATATGAAACCAGCGCGTTCTCCAGTCTTTCGCGTCTCCTTCATTATCTGTTAATGCAACCACACCCCCATGCTGCGCGCACAATAGGTATGATATTCATCCACGCGGAGTGCGCCGCATGTAAACACCCACATCAGCACAAACAAAGCAGCAAAAGTTTACCTGAAGTTCATCCCGGATACTGTACACTTTGTGCTGAGAGGAATAACCTCAGACAAGAAGAATGCAGACTCAGAGCCACGAAGTGATCATTACAATAAGAGTAATGAGTAATTTCTTTATTAGTTAGCTTGGTATTGTGGCATAAACAATTTCAGTTGTTGTTTTTTTGC
>JAUYWG010000046.1:16745564-16763636 GCA_034779775.1 Enteromius afrohamiltoni | reverse complement strand
CATTTCTGCATTTGAGGTTGAAAGCATAGGACGCAATTTAGATATGTTCTTGAGATGGAAAAATGCAGTTTTACAGAAGTTTTGCAGTTGTAACACATAGGCAGCTCTTGTAGAAGGCACTCTCGCTGAAGAAATGGTGTCTACTACCCCTTGGGGTAGGTCACCTAGAACCTCTGTGTCCCGTCAAGGGACCAGACATGGAGTTTCCAGAGGTCTGGACGCTGATGCCAAAGGGTTCCCTGTCTCTGAGTCAAAAGGCCCTTCCTCAGAGGAATCGGCCAAGGAGGGCTCTCACAAGGAGCATGAGTTCTGGGAACTAGGTCTGGATGGCCCAATAGGGGGCTACCAGCTACCAGATCCCAAGTCATCCGACGTGACTACATTGCCAAATAGAATTCTAAGCAACCTCTAACAAGTCAGGCATATTAAATTTATTACATGGCAACTAATTCTCATTAATTTGCAACTACATGTCTACTAACTCTCAGAGTAGACTGTTAGACTGTTAGGTTTAGAGTTAATAGAATAAGTTGACGTGCTTGCAATGTAACTCTAAGATGTACAAAATACACACCTTGCCACCAAATACAAGTCAACATATGAGGTTACCCTGACATGTCAGTGTGAATAGTGAGAAACTTGCTAACATCTCAGGCTCTGACAACACAACAACCTTTCCTCAACCTTCCTGACTGTATCAATCAAACGTTATTGCTTTGCTACTGATTTACAATAACAAACAATATCCAGTGAGTATGTCAGGGAGAACGTTTATTGATATTATGAAGGTCAAAGAATAAAGTACACTTAACATCCAATCTAAAAACTCAAAATCAATACTACTAGTAACATTCTATGTACTGTATGATTTATTAGTGTTAGCAGGAAAAGTCTATAACAAACTCTCTTTTTTAAAAGTGAAGTGTATTATTACTACATCGCCAAATAGAATTGGTGAAAGTCAGGCATATTAAATTGCTATTAAATTAATTCTGTCACATGTACCAGATCCCGTGAGGTCATGAGGGCCCGCTTTTTCACGAAGCTGGAGCGCTTACAACTTGGTCCGCATCAGGGAGGGTGATGAGTGGAAGACGGCCTTCATAACCCCCACTGGTCACTACGAGACTCTTGTTATCCCGTTTGGTCTGTGCAACAGTCCGTCAGTCTTCCAGCAATTCATTAATGACGTTCTCCGGGACATGCTGGGTTGGTGGTGCTACGCATACCTTGACGACATCTTAATCTACTCCAAGACACTCGAGGAGCACACCCAGCATGTCCGAGCAGTTCTTCGAAAGTTGCTGGCCCACCAGTTGTACTGCAAGTTGGAGAAATGTGCATTTGATCAGCACACCACCACATTCCTTGGCTTCGTAATATCCTCCCAGGGTGTGGCCATGGATCCCCAGAAGCTGGAGGCTGTGCGCTCGTGGCACCTACCTACGTCACTTAAACAGCTGCAACGTTTTCTGGGGTTCGCCAATTTCTATCGGCGATTCATCCAGGGCTTCAGCGCAACTGCAGCACCTCTAACTGCTCTCACCAAACCATCCCGCGGAGACTTCCAACTCACTCCAGAAGCCATCCAAGCCTTCCGTCAGCTATGCCACCTCTTCACCACCGCTCCCATCTTCATCCATCCCAACCCGGCTAAACCTTTCGTTGTTGAGGTGGACGCTTCCGATGTGGGCGTAGGAGCAATCCTCTCACAACGCAGTCCAGATGAGAAACTACATCCTTGTAGTTTCTTCTCAAGAAAATGTAATCCCACTCAGCAGCGTTACGGGGTAGGAGGAGTGGCGTCACTGGCTCCAGGGCGGCAGTGATCCATTCACCATCTGGACCGATAACCAGAACCTCACCGTCATCCGCCAGACCAAACAGCTCAACCCCAGACAGGCGCGGTGCGCTCTGTTCTTCGAACACTTCAACTTTCAACTGTCATACTGGCCCGGTTCAAAGAACACTAAAGCAGACGCCATCTCCCGACAACACCAGCGAGAGACCACCACCTTGGAGCCCACGCCTGTCCTGCCACCTCATATCATCATGGCACCTCTCCAGTGGGGGTTAGAAGAGAGAGTCTGCCAGAGTCACAGCCTGGAACCATCACCACCGGAGACACCCACTGGATGACTCTTTGTGCCCGACCACCTCCGCCAAGAAGTCTTTCAGTGGGGCCACGATTCCATGTTGGCAGGCCATCAGGGAGTCCAGAGGACCGTCTCCTTCATCGAGAGGGCGTTTTGGTGGAGGACGTTGAGGAGAGATGTACAGGAGTACGTCCAGGCATGTACCATCTGCGCTCACTCCAAGACCACCAATTCTCCCACCACTGGCGAGCTGCAGCCCCTCCCCATCCCCAAACGCCCCTGGAGTCACATCTCTGTCGACTTCGTCACTGGACTCCCTGAATCCCACGGAAAGAACACCATCGTGGATCGCTTCTCGAAGGCTGTGCACCTGGTGGCTCTCACCGGACTCCCCTCTGCCAAGACCACCTGACCAAGCTGATACTCGAGCACGTAGTCCGCTTGGATGGGTTTCCCAAGGGCATTGTCTCGGACAGAGGGCCCCAGTCCACAGCCAAGTTCTGGCAGACCTTCTGCCGTCTGGTCGGTACCACCTCAAGTCTGTCATCCGGTTTCCATCCGCAAACTAACGGCCAGACGGAGCGGGCCAACCAACGCTACCTCGTCTGGGCTGAGATTTGCAACAACCTACACACGTCCTCGGCCACGAATCTAAGCCCTTTCGAGGTATGCTACGGATATCAGCCTCCGATGTTTGAACATCAGGAACCGGAGGTTGATGTTCCGTCCGCCCAACAGTTGGTCCGCCGGTGTCGGCGGCTTTGGCAGCATGCCCGAACAGGCATCCAGAGGGCCAACCTACGTTACACCACCCAGCACCGCCACCGACACCCTTCCGGGACGATTGTTCCATGTTGGTGACAGGGTTTACCTTTCCACCCACATCATCAACCTCAGGACGGACTCTAAAAAACTCACGGCACGGTTCATCGGACCTTACAGGATCACTCACCGGATTAACCCTGTCACCGGACGGTATTCGCCATACCGTCCGGCGAATCCTTGATTCGCGACCCCGCGGTCGTGGCACCCAATATCTAGTAGATTGGGATTGTTACGTCCTGGCGGATTTCTCTGTGGAAATCCCAACTCCTAAACGGAGTGTTCTCAGATTAATTGCATGGTTTACCTGCTCACTCGCGTTCTTCCACGTTTGAGTTTTCCGTCACGCTACAAGGGAACTCTCCTCGATCATTCATTTCTTGTCTGCCTCCGTGACAAATTCACAATAATATCAACTCAAAAGATTATATGGCATTCAATCTCTAGTCACATATAGATGCTGTTGTTCAAAGACTCTGTCTGGAAAATAACAGTGGTTCAGTCACCAATGGTTTCCATGGAGATCAACACATCCTAGTTGTTTCCCTGGGAGATGGCAGATTATTAGCCATATTTATACAACAGAGAAAAGTAATGGTGACATGTCAGGGGATGAAAAAAAACAGCTTCAAGGATCTAATCTATTGGAATTATCAGACATCTAAACGGTTTAGACAGCTAGCTGCACATACACAAACACAGATGCATGCTCAAACCGGCACACACACACACTTACTTTTTCTTCATTACAGTATATTTGTGATTTCTGTTGTAATTTGTAAATGTTTAAAGGAATATAGTTTACTGAAAAAATAGAATATGCTAAAAATGTACTCATCCTCAAGCCTGAGTCTGATTCTTCACAATAACAGATTTGGAGAAATGTAGTATTACATCTCCTGCTGACTATTAGATCCTCTGCAATGAATGAGTGCATTAAAAATGAGAGTCCAAACAGTCAAAAAAAAAAAAAAAAAAATTAAAAAAATCACATCACATAATCCACAAGTAATCCACCAATTAACATATTTGCTTGTAAGAAACAATTATGAAAAATAATGCATTTTAACTGTTTTGACTCAAAGTTAAAACCATACACTGCAGAGAACCCCCTTTCTACAAAGTCTATTTAGGAAAATGTAACATTTCCTTATTGTCACATAATTATACACAGCAATGTGAAGGTCAATGTGACACATTTAACATTTGACATCTGTGTATTCTCTTCATGTTTTGCACAAGCTCAGTCTACACTATTACACTCAAACAAGCCTTTAAGCACCAAGCGACGGATTGCCATGGGAACAGCTACAGAAATCAAATGGAGGTTAGCTAATGCTGGATCACCAGACTCAAGAAAGAAAATAAATAAATAAATAAAGCAACAACAACAGCAGAAAGTTTTGGCAGAAGACCTAAAAAAAGTTGAAACCCTACAGCGCCCCCCATTGGACATTAACAGTAACCAAACAAAATAGTGGGATACTTCCTGGCCATGTTTCCAGGGTTCTTGCTGAGCCAAACCCAAATCAATTGGGTGGACCCTTCAGCCTCCTGAGCAGAAAGATGATATATTACATGGGGCTTAAAGGTTGGAGATACACAGAAAAAACTTGACTAAACTATTATATATTCACAATTATACAATACTATTTAGACATTATAAATAGTATTACCCATTTTATATTATTATTATTGTAGATATATAAATAGTTATATTGTATTTAGATGGTTTCACACCTGACCTGATTTCTAGTGATTATTGTCATTTTTGATTACAGAGACCGTCTCTGCATTTGATAAATAAAGTTTAATCTCGTCATTATACATTACCATCACTCTACTTTTCTACTTGATAATGTTCAGTGCTTTGCTACAATCTGTATTGTTAAAAGCGCTATATAAATAAAAGTGACTTGACTTCTATGACAACAACATAAATGAAACATCACTTCGTGTGTTTGCTTTTTTGGCCCTAACTTAACTTCCGATAGACATTCTAATAAAATCAATAACAGCCGCTACTGTAAGTCCTTCTAGAGTAGGTTATAAAAAAAAAACAAGCAAAATATGTTTGCTATGTAAACCAGACGAATTTATTAACAATGAAAATCCATTTTCTGCCAGCTGGAGATGCTTTAAGCACAAGAAAGTGATGTTTCCCCGGTAACGGCTGTAGACAAAGCAGCTCTGAGCTTACAAACACTGCCCTACATGAAGGATAAAATGAAAATAACATTTTATAAAGACATTCTTCCGTCAGAAATACAGTGACATAAAAAAAAAAAAAAAAAACGTGCATTATATGGTCATGTTTATTCAACGAAGCCTTTTGGAAAATCAGTCAGTTTTGATATTGTGGCAGGTCGCCATAAATAAATCAATGTATGGGACACAATAACATGAGACTAACTTCATTACTCATCAGCCAGACCGATAAACAAACACAGACTGTAAGTAAACTTCACCCCGGTGTTTGCACCCAATGAAAGCGTCTACATAGACTGCTCTGCATGTGGAATATCAGTAACAGCTGACATGTGAATGAATGCTATCCTTTGAAGTCTCTTTTCAGCATGATTTTTTTCCCCCCCTTCATCTTCATGGAGGCAATGTGAAGTACACAGCAGCACTCATGCAGCTTAGAGGGAGAACTGCACAGTGGGACTATTTGGAAATCTTAACAGATTTGTACAGTTTATTTGAGAACACATCAATTAATTCACCACTTCCTGTCTTCTTACCCCTGAGTGTCCTCTCAGTTGTCCACGGGATGAAACAAACTTTAAAAGTTCAGCAATAAATCAGCAATAAAGCTCATCGCCCGTAGGATTCCTTTGTCTTCAGAGTTCGCACATTCAGAAGGACTGCTTTTTTGTGCCAACCAAATTAGCTGCGGCACTTCACACAGAAACAACCCGTCCATCCAGCCTTGTTGCATCCGTTCAAAACGTTAGAGCCAGAGCTGAGAAGATAATTACTATCATCAAACTGTCAGACCGTCATCCTTTTCAATTTACTGCAAGGGCTCCATCAGCAGACGGCCAGTGCATAAAAAGAGTGAAGGACCGAGGCGTATGATGGGATGGCGCGGTGGGATGCGAGGGGATGTTTGTGATACAGAGCTGACCTGTAAATCCTCCCGCCGTCTGGAGGCTCGTAATTAGTGGTGAAATCACATGACGCAGCTGCTTGGCAGAAGCAGTGACACCGAACTACTGCAAGTACGGCGTTGAGGGTTTAACCCGGGACAATAGACCTGATTAGCAGTGTTATAAACTAAACACAGATCATTGTTTAGCTTTACAATCATTAGTGCGGTAATTACAGGTGGAAGAGCGGGGAAGACTAAAGGTGACTACACACTAGAGCACAGGTCACCAATTACTGGATCCGCGATTCCACCCAGACCGTGAATCATTTATCACAAATTTATATAATTATAGTGTTGTTTTCTTCCACACAGAGAACAGAGCTCTGACGTGGCATTTTAGTCGCCTTTGGCTTGCTTGCTAAACGGTTTGCAAGACACCATACACAGAGGGAGAAAAAAAAAATGTGTAAAACGTGTTTAAAAATTACTAATCAAAAGGAACTGTAATTGCCACATTGAAGTTTCAACCTGATCTCACAAAATTCTGTGTAATGACCACAGACTCTTAACGCATAATTCCATCAGTAAGTCATCAACCGTGATCCATGTGCAGATATCTGAATTCAAATATTGGGTAACAATATTGCCTTTATTGCATATGTATTGGGGTGTGATTTATTTACTGTAAACTGTCACAACAGTTTAATTTATATTATTTTATTTATACATTTATAAGCACATAACTCAACACCTGCCCTTAAAGCATCATTACACTGAATTCTGTAAAATCAGGTTGAAAATTTGACATAACATGTTTAAATGTTTATAAACATATATGAAACATTTTAGCTGTATAGACAAATCAGCCGTGGAAAGACTTTTAATCAAACTATTGATTTATTTAATATACAGAATGTATTGTTTCTAATGCCCTTCAACTGAATCAGAAATATTGTAATCATGAGTTCAGAGTACATGAATGACCAACCAAGGTCTAATTTGGGGTGGGAAACGCGTTGTGAAAAAGTTGTAGAGTTGTGATATTAAAATGCATGTTGATTTGGTAAATGGCAAAAACACTAATTTATAATATTTCATATGTGCCTGTAATTTATATAGAGAGATTAACATGTCTGCAATTAATAATAATTCAGCAAAGGGGTGGAACATTTCCAGAAAATTCCCAGAAACGTCCAGCAATAAAATAAATAAAAACACATTTAGTAATAATCCTGGAAATTTCTCAAACGCTAACAAGCTTAGTTCTTCCATGCCATGACTTTTAAAGCCTCAAGAGGTACAAGATTTTGAGAACTGACTGCAGGATTGCTTTAAAAAATAATAATAAATTATATACTGTACATATACAGCTCTGGAAAAAAATAAGAGACCACTGCAGAAAAGATTATTTTGGGTTTTATTCTTAAAACTGTTAATCTCACCAATACAAAACAATGCACGTTTGTTTAATTTTTTGTGAACTGCCGTCTTTGAAATTTTAAGGATAGAAGCAACTTGACGCATCCTTGTGCCAGTAAAGCTTAATTAAAATTAGTTTTGAAAGACTTCTGGCATTTTTTACCATCCAACTGGTCACACTGCAAGAGGATAGTGTTGATTACAGCAGTGCTTTTATACTTTTTCCATTAAATACAACTGGATTAAGGTGCTCACCAAATAAGTACCTCAATAAACAGAATGAAGTATGTTTGTGCAGAAATTTAACAAAGAATGGCTTGAAATGCTTGTCATACTCAGACAGATACTGATTTAGGAGTAAATTGCAGTGGTCTCTTATTTTTTTTTCCAAAGCTGTGTATATATATATATATATATATATATGTAACGCTGTAGGCGTTCATTAATGTATTTTTCCCCTGTTCTAGCGTGCTCTGTGTTTTATTTATCTTGTCCATGTGCTTTTTGTTTGTGTACATACATAGGGATGGGAAGATTCCCCGATTCGCTCGGTGCATTGGCTTAAAAAGTTAACGATGCAATGCATTGGTTTAAAATGTGTGCATCGGATAAAATTGCCATTTGTATCGCGATGCATCGTTTCTATCGTATCTCCATCGGTAAAGCCCGATTTAGTTCTTTAGAATTATTTGTTGACATATACTTTCCCTATAAAATATACAGGCAGCAAGACGAATATGACAACACACTTGAAGCACCGTCACTGTGTGCGTTTGGAGAATCCTCCTCTACTCGGATTCAGCTGAACCTGCTCCTGCTAGCGGGATGCCGGGTGAGCAAACGATCAAAACTTTTTTCAGTTGCAGCTGCCTTACACTGCACGCATCAGCAGCGTGTATGCACATCAGAAGTAGCGCACGCTGATTGTGCTTTCATACCGCCAGAGTAGCTGAACGGCGGCTTGTACTGCAGTAAGCGATAGACAAGTCTGTCGTTTTTTCCAGTGTCCTTCTCTGAACACTGTGAGCTTTGATTTATGTCATTGCCAGCATACTTTGTTATGAGACTGTCTATATTATATTTTACACAATAAACTTGAGCAAAGTTTTCAATATATGTATATGGAAAAATAGCAGAGCCTGTCAGGAAAAAATATGTCTGACCCTTCTCACATTTTGTATAAAAAATATTACATTTTGCCATGCAACAGAAGGCTTGCATGCAGATGCTAGATTGAAAAGGTTACGCTTTAAGATTCAAGGCAAATTTTGGAAATAATTCCAACAATAAAGTATATTTGGATTGAATAATTTGAATTGAAAAAGTAATCTTAAAGCTAACAAATGCCTCTAGTTTTATTCATTTAACAGGCCTTTGAAGTTTGAGCAAAAACTTGTGTAAATGAGAATGAGGGCTCCCAATACCTATACACCTGCATATTTGTTACTGCATCGAATTGTGTTGAATCGAATCGAAATCGGATTGCACTTCATCGAAACAGGGGTGTATCGTATCGCATCGCATCGCATCGCATCGCTAGCTGCTTCATGTATCGTATCGTTGGCTATGCTTCTAACCAGGTGCGACCCTGAGGGTGCGGGAACTCCTGACATACTCGAAAAGTCCTTTGTGTTTTTACCGCTGATAGAGAGATTTGTTTTCTTGGTGTGGGTACTTAAGGAAAGGAGTGAATCAGCAGGAGGGGAGTTCTGCAATCAGCCCCAGACGCTGCAGGTATGAGAGGGCTCTGGACTGAACCTCCAGGTCCCTCTGATATTGCAGCGTGTTTCTCTGACATTCAGGTATGCATTTGCTATTAATAAATATATCCTTGATTCATTGAGCTTATGTATTTTTCTAAATTGAAATTGAATTGGATTCCCATTGTTTAATTGTGTAATTGACTTGATATAATTTTACCTGACAAACAAATTAAACATTATTTCTTGATTCATTCTAGACTGCTGAAATCTTTGTTTCTAGTAGATTATGAGGAGGCTTTGGCGTGCATGAATATTTTGGCTAGGATAGGACAAACTGGAGGTATGGGAAAATGGAGCAGTGAGCACGCTCCCTAGAGACCTCTTGATTCCTGCCTATCACTGAAATTGACAAGTTTTTCAGTGACAACACTGAAAAAGACAAGGACCAAGTAAACTAAAAGATATGGGTTCCCTCCAACCTCTGAGCAGTTATCAGTCTGGCGAGTTTGTGTTTTTACGGGATGGCGTTTGGCCAACGTAAGACCCAGATGGCTTTAGGTCCCACAAGGAACAGATAAGAGAAAGTATAGCATATCTAGGAGGATCAGGTCTTAAAATTAAGATAACTTATTTCAAGATCAGCACCTAAATTTAGTATTTGTCATTTTAATCTCAGATAACTTTAAATTGGAGTCAGATTTAAACGAGGTAAAAGTAAAAAGTAAATTAGAAACCAAAGTTGGAAGAACTGGAGTGTTTTTTCAGGAGCGCAGGAAAAGCCATACATGCAGAATCCAGGCAAGTAAACCAGACCTTTCATCATAATTTTATGTCGTCCTGTTTGCGTGCTGCTCGTTTAGCTCTTTCTTGTGTTTAAATAAATGTTCCTTGTGAAATCCTGCCATTAGAGTTCTGTCTCCGCTAAAGAGTGATCGCTGGCGGCATATTCGTGACAATATATAGGTTGCAAGTGTAAAAACAATTAAGGCACAGTAATTACTTTTTTCAAATCAAGTCTAAATAAAGTGACAATGTAAAATGTCTTGAAAACTTTACTAACCTTATTCAGAAAGTTTAAATACAAATATTTCCATTTTAATACTGGATTTTTTAATAATAGTGATTTATTTTCTTCTTAAAAAAAAAAAAAGACCATAAAAGCATTATTTACCATAAATCCTTTCCTTCTACCATAAATCAAACATGTCAGCGTTAGATGCATCACATCAGGTTTGACAAGAATAACATTTTGTCATGACATCTGATGTCACATTGTGTCATATGGAATTTGAATGATACTTTAAAATAGTCAGAAGAATTACAATAATGAAAATAGTTTTGTTTATCACACAAATCCGTCATATGACTTTAGATGTGTTTTTGTAGCTTGACAGACATGTTGTCATTATTCCAAAGCCCCATGGGGTCAGGCATACGGAAGTAGTGAATTAATTGACGCTGAATAGCTTCTTGAACGTGTCAAGCTTTCAAAATAATCAAAAAGTCTCCTCCTGCGGTACCATGTTTCAGCTCAGCTCGTAGCGGTGTGTTCAGAGAGCCAGTGATCTAAGCGCTCTTTGTTCTGTCTTCTCGAAGTCTAGAAACAGCAGGATCGCAATTATGATCCAAGGAGAGGATGAGATCATACCTAAAATCACCTGCTACATTAAGTGCCGTGTACAAGCCTGTTACTTGTCTTTCTGACACATGCTGAGTTTATTCTTTCTTCTCCAGTGCATGCTGCGCAAGTACTTTATTGTTCTGCTGGTTTAAAATGTTATGATGTTAACTTATAACGTTAATTACATTTTTATAATTAGATTTTATAACAGTTTTCCTATGTAAATGGTCTCTTTACAGCTAAAATGAGAAACAGCTTTGCTGCAAGCTGTGGGTTTGCTGTCTGGCCTATTATATTTTTTTCTGATCCACACTTACAGCTTCTTTACAAATCTGCTTTAGGTGACAGGTTAACTAAACAATTGAAGGGCAAAATATGCTACACAAGCTGTTAAGGTGTGAAAGAATCAGGGACCTTTAAAAAAACTCAAAAAACATGTTCACCCAACCATATCTAAAGCAACAAGTGCTACATACAGTACAAGCAGTACATTTTACACAGTATTCAGTTTCTAAAATGCTTAACACTGCATCTACGACATGCAGATATTTTACCAATATTAAGTGAAAATGTACTCACCAGTGGATCCTCTGCAATGAATGGGTGCCATCAAAATCAGTCCAAACAGGTGATTTAAAAAAAGACAAATTTAAGACACATGTAAGACAATTTTGTCCATCAATAAACAAGTTTTTAATATTGTTTTTTTCCCAAATACTGCACAAATCCAACACGATAGACTGAAATCGCTTGAATTACTTTATTGTGTTTTTATCTAATCTAATCTAATGTTCTATTATATGTTGGTTTTTAAACTAATCGTAATCATCTTCCATGACCTCTAATCTCTTAAAATTTAACAATTCTCTCCCTTTTTTCTACTTCTAATTTTTTTTATTTGCCCTCTTCAGCTATAAAAGAAACCCATCCCGCATTCAAACTCCTACAGCGTTTGAGATGCTGTTTTAAAATTGTTGCGCTTTACTATTGAAACAGCCTGTGAAGTGCATGCATAAAGGGAATGATAATGTTCGCCTAATAATAAAGAAACTGTCAGAAAATGCACCTCCTTTCCTTAAGCACATTAAAGCGTGCCATGTTTACCCTTAAGTCCTGAGTGCAAAACGATCAACAGGGAATCATTTATTCATAGTGCACTTTAGACTGCAAAGCCTAAATGGAAATACGCTGATTCCTTTTGTTACCTTTCATTTTAACCTGGCTTTTTTTTTCTTCCTTTCAGGATTATTAAATAGAACTGCTTTTATTTATATATTTGCCTTTTCACTAAGAACAGCAGGATTTCAAAGTGTATCTTTGCAGTGGTGTTATTAGGGGGAAAAAACTGGCTTCAGATTTACCATTCTCAATTTTGCCTTTTTAAAAAACCAATTGTATTTATTCCTTTAAAAGGTTAGATTCTTTTCAGTCACTAATGGTCCAGGTCCAGCCCAAATGCATGAAATACAAGCTTTATTCCCTCATTATAGGGAAAATATGTCATTTCCATCAGCTAATTTGCAAATAACAAACATAACAATTGATTGAACATCAAGATGGCGCAGAGCATGGCAGCTTTCAAGTTTTTGTCTTATTTTTGTTAGTTTTTCCTGTTATTTGTTTCTCAAACACCATCAGTTTCACCAGGGATGAACTGCTGACCATTCGGCAATCTTTTACCGGATTTTGATTACTCAGACGTTTTGCTGAACGTTTTAGCGAATAGAGCCGCGGTGCTGCTCAAGCTACTGCCAACAATTTGGACGGGCTCACAGAGACTGTAACATCACATATAAGTTTCTGTGAGGATATGTGCAGTCCTACCAGGACTCGTTTAACCTATAACAATGACAAACCATGGTTCACTGCAAAACTCAGCCAGCTCAGTCAGGCCAAAGTAGATGCTCACAGGAATGGGAACAGGACCTTGTATGAACAGGTCAAATACACACTGGAAAATGGGATCAGAGTGGTAAAAAGGAATTATTCCAAAAAGCTACAGACTCAGTTCTCCTCTGGTGACACAGCTTCAGTGTGGAAAAGCATGAGATACATCACCAATTACAACCATCCCCCAGCACTGTGGAGAATCAACAACTGGCAGACGACCTGAACGAGTTCTACTGCAGGTTTGAAAGAACACCATTATCACCTCCTGCAACCCCCCTCTCCCCCACTCCTGCTGTATTGATCAGTGAAGATGAGGTGTGCAGGATCTTCAAAAAGAACAAAAGAGGGAAAGTAACAAGCCCCAGACGGTGTGACTACAGACCGGTGGCACTAACATCCGTGGTCATTTGAAAGACTGGTGTTGGATTTTCTGAAGGACTTCACTGGACCCTTACTGGACCCCCTGCAGTTTGCTTACCATGCAAACAGGTCGGTGGATGATGCAGTCAATTTGGGTCTGCACTACATCCTGCAACATCTGGACAGACCAGGGACTTATGTGAGGATCCTGTTTGTGAACTTCAGCTCTGCCTTTAACACCATCATTCCTCCAGCCCAAACTAACCCAGTTCTCTGTCCCTAGTTCTGTCTGTCAGTGGATTACAAGCTTTCTGACCGACCAGCACCCGGATGACCAGCACTGGAGCTCCTCAGGGCTGTGTTCTCTCCCCACTGTTCTTCTCCCTGTACACCAATGACTGCACCTCTAAAGACCCATCTGTCAAGCTCCTGAAGTTTTCAGACGAAACCACACTCATCGGCCTCATCCAGGATGGTGACAATTCTGCTTACAGACAGGAGGTTAAAGAGCTGGCTGTCTGATGCAGTTTTAACAACCTGGAGCTCAACACGCTTAAAACAGTGAAGATGATAGTGGACTTCAGGAGGAACCCCCCTGCTCTCCCCCCACTCACCATCACTGAGGCCACAGTAGAGTCATTCAGGTTCCTGGGCACCACCATCTCTCAGGACCTGAAGTGGGACACTCACATCGACTCCAATGTGAAAAAGGCCCAACAGAGGTTGTATGTCCTTCGCCAGCTAAAGAAGTTTAATCTGCTACAAGAGCTGCTGGTACAGTTCTACACAGCAATCATTGAATCTATCCTCTGCACTTCTAACTGTCTGGTTTGGCTCAGCTACAAAATTTGACCTCAGACAACTGTAGAGGGTAGTCAGGACTGCTGAGAGAATCACCGGAACATCCCTCCCCACTCTCCAAGATCTGTACTCATCCAGAGTGAGCAAAAGGGCTAAGAAAATCACTCTGGACCCCTCACACCCAGCACACTCCTAATTTAATCTGTTGCCATTTGGTCGATGCTACAGAGCACAGCACCAAAACGACCAGACACAGGAACAGTTTCTTCCCCCAGGCAGTCCATGCCATGAACTCTTAATAACCTTGTTATCTTTGCACACACATGCACAAACTCTTCACATCTGTTATTTATTTATTGTGTTTTTGTGCTACTTGCACACTTCTTAGTATATTTGTACACTATTTTGTATATTTGTATATTATTCTTTTTATTACATGTGTCTTGTCTTTGTCACTGTCATTTTGTTGCACTGCAGAGCTTTTTTCACAAAAACAAATTCCTTGTATGTGTAAACATTCCTGGCAATAAAGCCCATTCTGATTCTGATTCGGATTCAAACCAAGCAAGAATGGATTTCAAGGTTTACAACAACATTTAGCTGTAACTAAATGCTAAAAACACTATAAACACTTACTTTACCAGTTTACTGTGTACTGTTTTGGTAGGCTATGATAGTGTAGTTAGTTCTCAAGCTTCATGTGCAGGTGGTAATATTCACAAACGGATATTGTTATGCATTTATCACACTCTTTGTGATATCTGATAAATCACTTCCAAATGCTTCAGTGCTTGAGCGAGTTGACTGATCTCATGGCAAGCCGTATTTTACAAGTAGCCAATTCGTACTGTATGTATTTGTATGTGAATGCTACTGTACAAGTTAGCCACCTCGTAAAACACTTGGTTATTTTCGATTGAGTCGCTGAGAGAATGTGCTGTTCAAGTGATTCAGTACATTCAGCGAGTCAGATTCTTATATGCATGAATAAAGGCCCGTTTAAACCAAAAACTATAAAGATAACGATAAATATATTTATGTCCACACCAGCGAACTATATAGTTTATTATAAGCTCATGCGCGTCTGCAGCTTTAAATTTTCAAGCAGGATTGATTCTGATTGGGTGTCCATGTTTCCAAAGTTCATCAGCAAGAAAAAAAATCTTTTGAAAATTATTTCCAACGATATTGTTTCTCTGTCCTTTATCGTTATAGTTGTGATGTCGACGCTGCTATTTTTTAACACTCATAATGATTTTTAGAACGGGAAGCAGCGGGAACCTTCACCGTAGTTCTAATGTTCCTACCTGGACCTTTTTACCCACGCACCTTGGCTGATTCCGGCACCAGGTGTCGACCATTAATTGGCCTATATAAACAAAGAAGTTGCGAAACTCGGCAGAGAACTTAACATCTTATGCTTGTGCCTCGTCTATTAATTGTATATACAAGTTTTCATTATCTCTTACTTTTCAGCGTGAGAAATACATGGTGTGGCGTGAAAGTGCGTGAACTGGCTGAAATGCGTGTGTCTCACGGTTAATGCGTGAGACTTGAGAGCCCTGTTTTAACAATGAGCTGATCAGCCTGTCTATATTTTGCAAAAGAGATACTGCTTTATTTAGCTACTTACTGTAGGCTAGTACAATATCACAAGGGACACTGGCAGGCTAGAAGTGTAACTGACAGGAATCTTATTTATAGCATTAAAACGGCAATAGGAAAGTAAAATCTGACAGCTGCTTGGATCATTTTCTTTTCTGCTAATATGTATGATCCTATAATAAAACCAATATATTTTCCTTGACTAGCCACAGGGTGCCTATGTTCCCAAAGCAAGAAGCGTGTTATCGAGCTGGGAAGTGACAAGGTTATGACCTTTTCTGCAGGGAAACACTGTCTGCCACATATATTAATGGTAATAGATGTGTTACCTGACACTTCAAGATAAAAATTTATGTTTAGACATTGACCTGCTTCTGCCGCAGCCACGCAGTATGAAACACACTGACATATAATGGTGTTTCACAGTTGAGAGAGGCAGAGTGGGCATGACCAAAATCTGTATCACAGTAATGGTGTAAATCACAACATGATTCAACTTTTTTTTTCGTTTTATTTTTTCTGGAAATACATAAAAGTGGTGATGCTATCTTTGTGTAATTGAGTGAATGAAATACTTTACTAATTAAACTTAATCTAATTTTCTCTTTTTATTAGGAGCTTGATGGTTACAAATTAAAAAGAGAACACTGATAAAGTTCTCTTTGCTGTATGTATATCTCTGTCATTTTTATGCTGAAATAATTTGCTTATATTTAAAATAAATGACTAGAATGAACTTAAATTGCAGCAATTACTTAAGCAACTACTTGATTCAGTTTAGTTACATGGATGTAAATTATATTTGAAGTTCCTCATCTTATGTTTGATTTGAGGAATGTACATTTTATGGATACTGAAGTGCTTGTACTTAAACACAAGAAAATGTTTTTAAAATGAACTAAATACTCATTACGGCATCACAAGACAACAAGCTGCTAAATGTGACAGAATCAAGGATGTAAATAAAGTTGGCTTACATGTAAGCAAAACAATCATATTTATTCATACCCCAGTGCACGCTGAGAAGAATATAGGGTCCCACTTAATATTAAGTGTCCCTAATACCTGTGCGCGTACATAGTAACTAGATGTGTACAGTATATAGTATGTAACCACAGTGTAATTACACACACCGGTATACCGGTATACATAGTATCTACAGATGTAATATTTCTGTAACTACACATATCAGAACCTCTAATATTTCTGTAACTACAACCCTCAGAATGGAAGCACTTTTTTGTAAATAAAGTGAGTAAAGTGAGCTTGTAAATAAATAGACAATTGCTATGGATTTAGCATGTAATTACTCTAATGTTACACAGCAGCGGGCAGTAAATTAGGCTTTACATATAAATTGTGGTTGGTGTCCAGAATGTTACACTTTATATTAAGTGGGCAGTTCCTGAGGAGTTACCATGCATATACACTGGTATTACAGAGGAGCACCAACTCCACCCACTTTACATATCCCTAAACCTACCCAACTACACCCCCTGATCACCCCCTGTTCCAGTTACAAAATGTAGCTTTGTAATTCCTGTTACATGATTATTTGCAATAGTTTACTTCCAAGATTAATACTATTAGAAATAAAATAGAAACTGTGCAGCCGTCAGCTACAGTATCCAGTCAGGTGCACTGTAGATCCCATGAGGAAAAATTCCACTCGTTCTCTACCATAGGAGAGGAAGAACTGTATAAATGTGTTAAGCCAACAACATGTATGTTTAACCCTATTCCATCTAAACTATTAAAAGAGCTGCTTCCAGAAGTCATAGATACTCTTCTGTCTGTTATTAACTCATCATTGTCATTAGGATACGTCGCCAAAGCCTTCAAACTGCCTGTTATTAAGCCTTTCGTTAAAAAAAAAAAACGCAACTTGACCCCAAAGATTTTGCTACTTGTAGACTGATTTCAAATCTCCCTTTTCTGTCAAAGATACTAGAAAAGGTAGTATCCTCACAATTACATTCTTAGAGAAAAATGGTATCTGTGTGGATTTCCTGTCAGGATTTAGACCGTATCATAGTACTGAGACTGCTCTGATTAGAGTTACTATTGACCTGCTTCTATCATATGATCTTGGTTGTACCTCGTTATTAGTGCTATTGGATCTCAGTGCTGCATTCGACACTATTGACCATAACATTATTTTGAATAGACTAGAAAATTCTATTGGCGTTAGTGGGAGTGCCTTAGCATGGTTCAAATCATATTTATAGTCATATTTGTAGCAGTGAATGAGGATGTATCATATCGATAACAAATGCAATATGGAGTACCTCAAGGCTCAGTACTAGGGCCTTTACTTTTTACACTTTACATGTTACCCTTGAGATATTATCAGGAGACATGGTGTTAGCTTTCACTGTTATGCTGTTGATACTCAGCTCTATATTGCTTCTCAGCCAGGTGAAACACACCAAATTGAGAAACTAAAGAAATGCATAGCTGATATAAATAATTGGATTGCAAGTAACTTCTTATTGTTAAATTCTGACAAAACAGAGGTTTTAATTATCGGACCTAAAAAACCCACACGTAATAATTTAGAAAACTGTCTAACACTTGATGGCCGCTCTGTCAGTTCTTCTTCCTCAGTTAGGAACCTAGATGTGCTGTTTGATAGCAATCTTTCATTTGAAAGCCATGTTT
>JAUYWG010000046.1:16715980-16737402 GCA_034779775.1 Enteromius afrohamiltoni | reverse complement strand
TCAGCATTCAAAACTAAGATTATAATCTAAATTTAATAACAACTTAAAATTGGAGTCAGATTAAAACGAGGTAAAAAACCAAGATAGGATTTATTATGAATTTATTTATAATAAAATTATATAATATAATAATGGTTTATTTATAACTTTTCAAATAGCACAGTTTACAACACTGTAAAAAATATTTTTATATTACATATAAATTAATTTAAAAAATCCAAATGAATATAAGATTTTAGTATTTAAAAAATAATAATTCTTGCGCAGTAAATCAGCATATTATGGAGCAATGGTGCTCAAACTTCAGCTTTCCCTCACAGGAATAAATTATTAATAATTATAATTATAATAATTATACATAATTATTAATGATACAAAAATTACTTTAAATTGTTATGATATATATATATATTTATTATTTTTTTTTTTTTAATAATTGTTTTTACTGCATTTAAAAAAATTAATTCATCACTAGTGTGCATAAAGAGACCTCTTTAAAAAGACATATGTACTACTGGTCAAACGTTTGGACTAATATATGACACATTTTTAGATATATACGTATAAAAGAATATAGATGACCTCATACTGCAAGTTCAAAGCTTTGACCTTTGTCCGTTTTCTGCTATGGTTCGCAGATGAGATGCATCACAAAATGTTCTTTAAATCTTAAGTGTCAATCATACACATCATTTGAGACATAAAATCTGCAGCGTGCTTACTGAGATCTCTGTCTGAGGTTCATTTGAGGACAGCTGAGTGCTAACCTCATTTTGTTGAGCATGCTCTTATTTAATGACCAGCCAGCCCACACAAATTACCATGGAAACGAGGCCATAAAAGTCTCCACTTCATTCCTCACCCCTCAACCTCCCGCACATCCCCTATGCAAATGAGCTGGGTTTATAACTCCAGAGATTTCCCTGTCTAGACCTTGGGGGTTAAGTTAACATGGAGAGTAATTCAGCCTGCGATTTGATGTTAATGACACACAGAGATTTAGGGCTTTTACTATGACTTTGATGGGTGATGACTGAGCTCATTTAAACCTGTGCTTATTTAGCTATATCCAGCTATCCTCCTCCTTACCTGTCTAGAACGGCCAACAAACTGGCACCTAATTAATAAGTGTGCTTTAATTAAACCACCCCAGAGAGTTTCAGAGCGGCCTATGTACTGTATGCTGTGAACAGTATGCAGATTTGACCTCCAGCACTACATGGGTCAAAATGAATGTGACATAACACAGCACACTGTACAGAATGCTGTATCCCATAATGCAATGCACTCAACATCAACATGTCTTTGGTGAAAGAACCACATATAGTGAAATATTCTTTGCACCGAATTGCAATCAATCACTCAATCAAATTAAAATAGTAGATTTTGAGTATATACTATACAGTATTTAGCTCATGTAGTATTACGTGTTCCATTACAAAAATAACCATTTAATAAAAGGTTTGCTGGATAATGTGATTCAGAAGAAGCATGCATTGTCGCTCCAAACAGAGATGGGTTACTTCTGGTATGGAGTCTGGACAGGCAGCTCTCTCTTCCGCTCTCTCTCTGATGAATGAATGTTTGCTTACCCAACAGTATGACGATGCACACCAGAATAGCGATCAGGGCTCCAGTACTGAGGCCCACAGGGAGGAAAATGGCTTCAGCGCTGCACGTTAATAAAGATCCATCGGTGTCACAGCCACACACACGGATGGTGAGGGTGCTGGTGCTGCTCAAAGTCTGGAGGCCACCATCCTCAATTACCACCGGAAGATGGTAGATCTCCTGAGAACGCCGTTTGAAGCCACCGCGCAGAGTCACCACACTGGCAGTGTTATCTGAATAAAGAAGAAAAATGCCATTTTAAGACAAGTCATGTATATACATATATGTAATTTTAAATATAACTAACAGAACCTACCTATCTATCTTTCTATCTATCTATCTATAAAGAGTTTATTTGCAAAAACTAATGTGTAAATGTTTTTTCATTGTGCAGTGGGGTTGTTTTGATTAGGCGGAAAAATAACAAAAGAATACAGCTAACTAACACTAAACACACAGTGCTCCACACAGAGATATGATCTGATCATCATCCAGTCTGGAATGACAAGAAGTATCTGAACAAACTGAGACAGACTAAATCCAGAAGAACTGTGGCAATGTCCTTTCCACACTCACAGCCATTAGTGCTGTTTTTGTCCCCTGCAGATTCCGTTCTGCTGTCATGGCCAGGAGTGCCGTTCCAGAGTCCCTTTCCCGAGTTACAGCCAGGTTAGCTGTTCCAGTGCCCGGCGGATTCCGTTTCGCAGTTACGGCCAGGAGTGCTGTTTATGAATCCTGTTCCGAGTCAAGGCCGCTCCCAAGTCCCGTTCCCAAATTACAGCGAGGAGAGCCATTCCAGATCCCCGCAGATTCTGTTCTGCAAACGTGGCCAGGAGTGCCGTTCCCGAGTCCAGTTCCCGATTCACGGCCAGGAGAACTGTCCCTGATCCCTGCGGATTGTGTTCCGCAGTCACGGCCAGGAGAGCGGTTCCAGTTCCCCGCGGATTCCGTTCTGCAGTCAGGAGAGCCGTTCTAGATCTCAGCAGATTCCGTTCTGCCTTCACTGCCAGGAGAGCCGTTACTGAGTTCTGTTCCCGATTCACAGCCAGGAGAACCGTCCCTGATCCCGTCAGATTCTGTTCCACATTCACTGCCAGAGCCATTCCCGTTCCCCGCAGATTAAGTTCCGCAGTCACGGCCAAGAGAGCTGTTCCCGAATCCAGTGACTCCAGTGCCCGCCCCTTGTTGCGACCTCCAGTGCCAATTCCTAGGAAATGCCCACCCTCCTACAACCTCCAGCTTCCTTCCCCAATGTTGACTGGCAGCCCTGCCACTCGCCAACAATATGGGCCGAGTCAGGCAGGACCACTATCCTCGTTGTAGTGTACCTCATGTGAAACACCTGGTATTTGGCTAGCTGATAATTCACGTTCACATGGAGTAGCCTCATTTAGCTCATATACTGTAGGTAAAGAGTATTCAGTATCTTGAGCACCCTGCAGATGGCGATATCGCCTCTTCCACTCAATAAATTAGCTATGGTAGATAAAGATGACTTGTCGCGCACAATCCCAATGTGATGAGTAACGGGAAGTGCTGTTCATATTTAATGGAGTAAAGTGTACATATATTCAATCAAAAATGTAGTCGAGTAGAGGGTAAAAGTTGCTTATATTTTTGATACTCAGTACAAGTAAAAAGTAACCAAAAAATACTTAAGTACAACAACAAAGTCCATTTACTCAAATACTTTAGACCACTGACGAGGAGCTAAATGGCTCACCACTTGGCCTGAACCCTGCATGCTCCCCCCGGAGGAAAGATGAACGAATGGCGGAGTAGGGGTTTAGGAGGGATGCTAAGAACAAAATGCCTAGGGAAGGGTACTATTTATAGGAAGTATCTCTCGCTCTGATAGGATGAGAAGATGATAGGATGATTAAGAGGATGAGGAGCCAGCCGTGATTAATTACTATTTTCAAACATCATATTGTGCACCACATGAAAATCTTGCACAATTTGTCATCATGAACAAACTACCCAGTGTTTAGGGTACTCTGCAGTCTAGTTCAAAAGGGACATCTCAATACAGCTGAGAACCCAATCCCCCTTCAGGGCTCTAAATAATATGCTTTTTCTCTTTGCAGAGAGTGTTTGAGCCCGAACAACTGAAATGATTTCAGGAGGTAGAGAAGTGCTTTCACGTCATACCTTCTGACCTACTGCAACATTACTTTCCTCTTCTGGTCAACTGAGATGTATAACTCATCACTATGACTTTTTACACTTCTAAATGTAATGATGCACTACTAAAATAGGCTAAATACACAAGATGCACAAAATTGTGCATTTATAATACTTTTCAATATATTATATTATTATATTTATATCATTTCAGTGAATGATATAATAGCAGCATTATTTAGCAGTAATCTACAAAAGCTACAATACCTAACAAATGTGAATCTCCATCCAAAAAACAATCAGAAGTAAACAGCTTTGGTTTTCATAAGAGCTTGTTCTTTATAGTAAGTTCCACAGGCTTTAGCTCTAAAAGGTTAAATGGCAAAAACAATAGCTGAACATGTTTTGTAAAATTAATGTGATGTAGCAGGTGTGTTAATGTTCAGAGAAATGACACGTTGTCAAAAGACTTTGTCTGCATCAAGGCTGCTGCTAGTTGCTGGTTGTGAACTCTGATTAGCCCACCCGACCCTGTCGCTGTGCTGGCTGCATTTTCTTGACGGGTGAGCATTTTCAAAAAAATCTTGCATGTTACAGGTAGCATGTTTCTCCTCTTTTTCCTGCACTGCCCTCAGCAGAAACTGTCACCTTGTCTAAGTGAATCACATCTTAAGTGAGCATTCGTGCCTGAAGTGAGGACAGGCCTTCCATAAGGCCAAAACAGTGGATGTATACAGAATGTGCTGGAGAGGCAGAACGGCACATCAGCTGTGATGAAAAATACTAAACAACTGCAGTGTGCAACACCCATGACTTTTACATAAATTAGACCATTTTTAACGTAAGGATTGCATGCACAAAGAGCAATATATATGCAGTATATGTTACTGTTCAAAAGTTTGAACTCAGTAAGTTGAATTAATATAATAATATAAAATGATTATTAAATTAATTTTAAAAAAGTAAAAAAATAAAATAAAATTAAAGACGTAAATTACAAAACACACATACACACCCACATACATACGTGCATATATAGTTTTCTGAATAAAAATATATTAAAATAATGTAATATTGTTACGATTATTAGATGAAAAATAACATGATTTTTTTTTGTTAAAAACGTATAGGTTATGAATATAACCATGGTTCTTTGAGGGAACGAGACACTGCATCCGAAAACGCTATGGGAACGCCTTCATGCGTGACCGCTCTGAATCTGCTGTACCAACATCCAGTGAATGGGCGTGACGTCAGGGCGGTAATGGCTGCTGTGAAGAACTGTGCTGGCAGGGGGTGCAGGAGGTATGGCTCGAGACACAGTGTCTCGTTCCCTCAAAGAACTGTGGTTATATTCATAACCTATACGTTCTTTTTCGCAAACTCGCACTGCATCTGAAAACGTGATGGGAACGATATACCAACGCCACCATAGCTCCAAGACCCTGCCCTGTGTCTATGTCTTAACATACACCACTATGATCTGCATGTCCAGACCATAGTACTGGACAAACATGGAGGGGACAGACCAACCCGCATCATTGCAGATGTCATCAACTGGAACACCTGCCAGATAGGCCTTTAAGGCCGCCATACCTCTTGTGGTGTGAGCTCTGACTCCCATCAGCGAGGGGAGATCAGAGGAATTAAAACATTGTGATTGTCTCGACAATCTTGAGAGAAGAGATAGCTAGCAAGAACGTATCTTGTCTTGAGTCTTTTTAGATGGCGATCAGAAACTCCTCTATGGGCTCGAAAGGTGGTTTACAACGAATTGTACCAACTAGGCAGTTAACAGGGTCATACTGACGACCTCTGCACCATGAAGTGAAGAACTTGCACTTCAGGAAGTAAACTTTCCTCGTTGAGGGAGCTCCTTGTTGGGAGACCCAACGCCATGAGTTGCCCCGTCTCAGGGGCCAAACTCATAGCTCTCACAACCCTGTGAGAGGAGATCTCTCATCCTTCTAAGAGATCTATCAGGCTTGAGAATTCTACCTGAACGGCCAGAACGGGGCTATTAATTATTATATTATATTATATTATATTATATAAATTTTTTTCGTGCTGCTCTTGCCTGACCTGCTGTCGAGTAACCCCTGCCTAAAAGCACTAAAATTATTTTTGCCTAGGTTTTGTAGGCAACGTCGGAGCCTATAAAGATGATGCAACACCAGTGGACAGATAGCTTGTGAGCGTCTATTCATACTTGACATCGATTTATATCTGTATTTTTGCTTATGCCACGTTTCCTTTACAATCGCTGGTGGGAAAAATACGCTCCAGTCTAGCTCACATTTTACACACCTCGGTGTGCAAATCAGAAAACAGCGGCAGGCTCTGATGCAGAGGTGGTGGCTGAGCATGCAAAAGCGCTGATCAAGCCTGCTTTTATGTGGCTCTTGCCGTTTTTCGACCGGATTTTATTTTTAATTTATCTACCGCCTGACCACTTCCAAAAAAACTCCTCATATTAAAACTGCGGCGGCTCATCGACGAAGAGAGGATCGTTTTTATATTTTTCTTTCACACAATCAATCAATCTTTTTAAACTATTTCACACGCACACTTTTAGGGAGGGGAAATAGGACCTTTTTTCAAACTCACACAAACAATGTGGAGGAGAAGTCTAAAGAGAGGCTTTTCAAACACTCAATCTTTTATAAACTATTTCAACACACTCAAGGATTGGGAAATAAGACCTTTCACTCTTTTTCACTCACACAGACAAACAATTTAACAGAGGCACAGAGAGCGCGTTCTGAATAGCAGAAAGCTGACGCTGGCAGGCACCATGTGCCTTATATACTTCCTGGTCTGACGTCACCGCCCTGACGTCACCGCCCTGACGTCGCGCCCATTGATTGGACGTTGGTACAGCAGATTCAGAGCTGTCACACATGACAATAATCTAATGATTGCATGCACAAAGAGCAATATGCAGTTTATATACACTATGCGCATGTATATATGTTTTTGCTAATTAATTTAACTTATTTACTTATTAACTTATTACAAATAAAACTTCAATAAAATACAATTTTCATTCTTAATTCTTAATTTCAGTTTTAAATTGGTTTATTTCAATAAACATTAGGGAGCTTCACATAGATAATAAAAAATAATAGTAATAAAATAAATAAATAAATCACAATCAATTATGGAAGCTCATGAGACTGCTCATGAAATAATTTGATTCAAACATATATAATAATTATTATTATTATTTTGTTCTCTCTCCAAATAAATCACCTGACTAAGAAATAAAACACAGACTCACTTCCAAAGTCTCTGACAGTGAAGTTTTTGGTCTTCACTCCCTCTTGAGGGGATGTGAAGGAAAATCTTTGTCCGGCCTGAGGAAGGTCCTGATCTCTTGCACTGATGACCTGAATCACCTAGATGACACACAGTTAATCAAAAGATTATTAATCAGGGTTTGAGAAATTTAACTTAAACAGTCTCTGATGGTATATTTGATCATTGCCGAACACCCAGAATGTGGTTAAACATATAAAACTGCATAAATTCGTCTCTTGAAGGTAAATCGCTTGTTTAAATATTTTATGGTGAAGATTAATGTTTATGAAATTTCTTAATGATTTATGAAGGTTATTAGTGCACACTGGCATATAATCTCTTATACTAAAAAAGTATGCATTATTAATTGAAATTATTCACATCTATAGTTTTTTATGGACAAATAAAATAAACATTAGTATAGAAAACTCATTAGTCAGAGTCAGCGTTTGCTCTTAATTAATGGAGATATACAGCCTTATAATACATTTCTTAGAAGAAAAACAATCCACTTTGCAGTGCTTTATGTACATGAAACGATTACACTCGCAACATTAAATGAAGCATGAGTTTGAAACTAGTCACAAGCGCATGGAGAGAAGTGTCAGCCAGCAGAATGTGCTCAGTAATGTTTAATCATGTGCTCCTGTGGTTTTTCTTCTCGATTCTGCATCTAAAACCAATTAGTCTGCTTTCACATCTAGTGATCATGATACACTGTGCACTAACAGTACAAGCAGATCAATCTTCCGTAGCTAACAGACGTCTGTACCGCCCACCCTCCTGCTGGCGTAACCTGTTGTAGGGCTGTCACCAGCGCCACAGGTGCATGCTGGGTAGGACTATTAGCACAGCACTAATGCATCACTTACCCATCAGGCTCTTTCTGTCCAATGTATCAATCAAACCACACAGTTCTGGCCAGAAGCGTTATATTCATTTAAACTAAGAAAAACCCTCTAAACTAAGAAAAAGACTTGTAACAGAACTTAAAAGTAAATAATATAAAATCAAATAATTTATAAATAAATAAACATGACTCAAGAATTTTTTTCTTTCAAGTACCTACTGAATCAGGACAGTAAAAAATCTAACAAAAAAAATGCAAATATTCTAGCAACACCCTAGATACCACTTTGAAGAACCTTAACAACAGGATACATATTTTTCCCCTTCTTGGCAACAAGTGAGGAATGAAAAAAAGAAAAAAATTTTTTTACAAAAAATGTAAAACAATGAAAACACCTAGCAACCACCTATCAATGCCCTAGATAGCACTCCAAACACTGCAACTGCATGTATACTGTATGTGTGTGTGTGTGTGTGTGTGTGCGCGTGCTTTCTCCTTCTTGGCACCTAGTGAAGCAAGGCTGTGAAAACAAAATAAAATAAAATAATTGCAACCACCTAGCAATGCCCTAGATACCACTCCAAACACATAGCAAAGCAACTTATATACAATACAACTTAATATACAAAGAAATGCAATAGGAGAAAATACTGTTTAAAATACTGTCTCGCAGCATGTTTTCAGAACGTTTTTCCTGTTTATTTGGGTTCAGTAGTTCAGAGTAAGTGGGCAAGATACAGTATATTAGGAAATGCTCTGGCACACGTGCTTACACACACACACACACACACTCTGTACCTGGCTAAAGTGCACTTTCAGGATTTAATGAGAGTGTCAGACTCTGGAGTCTGTCATACATCATCTTAAATGGCTCATTAGACCAGAATTGGTTTTGGACATGCAAACATACACACATGCACACACAACCATTTATACTCACTCACCTGCCCGACTTTGGCGCTCTCACACACGAAGGTCTCGTAAGGCATGGCCAGCTCTGGTGGAAACTCATTAATGTCCAGAACATGAACTGTGACAGCCACTCTGCTGGTCAACACTGGGTTATCTACACAAACCACACAAAGCACTCATCAGCAGCGCAAAACACATTAGTATGTGCAAGTTTGCAGTCATTCTTAAGTTATGGAAACTTTTCTCTCCCTTATGATGATTTTAAAGATTTGTTGAACCAATTACATCATTTAATTATATTTTTTTAATGCATTTTTGTTTTTATTTATATGAATTGTTAAATAACAGAGAAAACAATAATGCCTACTATTTTGGATTTCTGTAGAAAATGTAACATCATTATTATTATTATTATTATATTATTTTATTAATTGTTTTTGTATTGATCTCGCTCTATAACATCAGATATTGGTTTTGTATTTATCATCACTTAAAATATCCACTAATACATAAGAATTACAATATGGACATTTGGAATTTCATAATAATGTTTTAAATTAAAAAATGTATAATTTAAGAGACTCCTTTAGAAACATAAAAACATTTTATTGACCTCAAACTTTAAATGTCTTTATAAAAACATTCCAAGCAGCCTAATACCCAATAATGAGAACAGATGAATCCATATAAATTTTAATTGGAACTGAACTCACCCTGTCTCATCAATAACTCAACACAATTTCTTTACTGAAATCATTTTACATCAGCCTTCTGCTGATGAAGCAAAATGCATTATTAATACAGAACTGAGGACATAGCTTACAGTCAAAAAAGAAAGTAGTACACTGCACTGAGTGTTATGTTCTAATCCACTCATATACTTTACTGCCATCATGTGGTTTTACGCTGGAAACAGGGATTTAAGTGTCATTCATAGGCTGCCAATCAATTTCTATTCTAAGCTATTGTATTCCTAAAATGAAAAAAGTTTTTAGTGGGTAAAAAAAATAAGCTAAAATAACAGTCTAAAAAGAAGTTTCTAGCTGACACACAAGGTCATAGTCCTCTCTGGCACAGCTGTTGATTTTCCAACACGTCTCACTGATATTGTTTGAATTCTGCTTGAGCGTGCAGTGTGGAGGTGAACATCAGTGCGGAATAAACTTTTATAGATCAGATCTGTGAGATGGGCTCAGCATGTCTGAGGAGAAGGTGAGAAAGCTTAGAACGAGGGATCTGAACTCATCCCTCCCAGGGGTCCCGTATAAAGCCAAGACCTGTGGGCGACCTTGATGAAGATGAGCAATCTTCCTGGAGAGAATGTGTGTGTGTGTGGAACTGACTGTTACTTTAGTTTCAGGGGGCTCCAGGGTGTCTGATGTCCAGTAAAAAAAAAAATAAAAATACTGTTGCTACAATTTATCTGAGATCTGACACATTGTCTCCAGGTTCTGTGCTTCTGCCAAAAATCTCCTGCAGCAAATTACTTTTTGTTTAATCACTGTTGGAGTTTTAAAAGAAGTTCTGGCTAACTAAAATAAATGCAATTCACCGACATGTTTGATATGTTCGGAAAACCAAAAGTAATGAACAACTGGCAACATTTCTTATTTTCTGAATGCATACATTTGATGCATTTCAATGTCATGAAACTACTACAATAATAACACTAAACTAAAATAACTAAAATAAAACTGCCTAAATGGATAATTAAATAAATAAATAAATAAATAAATGACAACCTTAGACCCGCAACCATAATTCAATATGATTGGTGTTTTTTAAATGTTATTTAAACTGAATTAAACTAAACTACAGAAGTCCATCAAAGCTGTCCTAAAATCTAAAACTAAAACGATTTCTTGTCTAAGGACAAGTTTGATTCACTTTAGTTTTTTTTTTTTTTTTACCTATTATCCATTTCATATGTTGACTACTGTAGAATAATAACACTAATAATAATAAAGTTTAATTAAAAATTTAAATTAGGAAGTTCAGCATTCTAATGAAAGTGATGAAGTGTCTCTGGAAAACGTACAAATATATTCTACTGAAGTGGACAAACTTAGTGAGTAAACACCTGCAAAATGCATTTAAAAAGACTAGCAATTATTATATTTATGCATTAGGATGTATATGCTAATGCTAAGTTTTACAATAGATTTTTAGAAACAAAATATGAAAATCTAGTGAGATTTTTATTACCAAAAAAAATAAAAATGTTTCCAGGTTTACTATAGTTTTACCTTAATGAATGACGGTTTTTGCCACTAGATGGCGCTGTTGTACAAAGGAGAATTCGTCCATTTTGCTGCACGCGACATCTTAAGACAGTGACAGGAAAAGTGTGTTTGTGATGCTCTAATAATGTATCTAATAACGTCTTTTTAGATAAAAACAGTTATGCTTCCTTTGTAGGTTTGAAAGGCAGTCCAGTTTAGGGTGTACAACAGCCTATATATGCGAAGAGCACATTTATTTTTAAGTTTTGATTGTGGCCCTGTTTACACCTGTTACTGTACAAGGAGTAAACAAATGGTTATGTCTGCTTAGCACATTTTGTAAAACATATTGGTTCTAACTGTAGTTTAAAACAGTTTTTTCCCCTTTCACAAGCTGACACTATTGTAATGAGCGTCACAGAAGGGATTATGTAAATCAAGTGTATCCATATGTTTGCTGTCCTAATGGAAAGGAAAGGCAGAAGTTTTCATGATGCGCAACAAGCGTGGAGTGTTTGGAAACTGTGTGCTGACTCATGCTTCTCTCAGCACTTTCATATTTAGCACAATATGATTCTGAGGCTCCAGAACATCTGGAATTCCACCTGGCATGACATTAACTCCCCTAAAAAGCACAGGAGGTGGAAAAAAACTCAAGAAGCTGCGATTTTTGCTAGACTGGCTTGTGGTGGTGTTGAACAGGTGTTCCCCGCACCTCATAATCACTAGTTCTGAGAGATATAAAAGCTGTCAAGCATGTTTTACAAGACATTGCAAAGTGTTAGTAAGAACACACACGGGTGATATGAGCATTTATAAGTTGCAGGAAAGTAAAACTTGCTTGTTAAATACTTATACTCATATTTAACAGCTCCAAATGGACCAAAAAAAGTTTTGTCTAACTTTAATCGACATGCAAAAGTTTAAATTTGACTGGGATGCCTAAAAAAAAATAAATAGGAATAATACAGTCACAGTTATATGATGCTGCAAATGTACAGATGTGAGATACGTGTGTGTGTGTAGTCAAGAATAGCAGAGGTGACCTACTTTGTTAAGAATTAATGTACGCTATTGAATAGCATTGACTATTTTTAAAATATCCAGTTTACACATGAGTTATGAATATTAGACTACGTGCTCTATGATTTCTATGTGGGCCAACAGAACAGAATGTAAAACTCTCTATGACACTGATAGTGATTAGCTTCTAACACAGGGTGGACAATTCCCACTGCAGGACAGGAGTGAAGTTTAACAGCTCCGACTTAGCTTTAGTCTCTCCCAAATTAGCTTTAGAAATCACAATTAGCATATCACCAGTGCAACCTTGAGAGACAGTGAGTAATAACCGTTACCATGGTGATGACGGCTCAACTTTTAATGACCTCTCATCCCCATTCTGTCTTAATGAATGTGAATCGCCGCGTTTGTAATTTTGATTGAGCACCACATATCCTCCAAGATAATGGCGCTGGACTTCTTGAAGGATTTGATGCCTTGATGGCGATGAATTTGTTTATATATGTGGTGATTCAATCCACAGATCTTTTCCCACACAAACACAATTACAGCAATGACATCTTTGACACTGGTGCTTGATCGCATTTCTAATTACTGCCTAAAATAGTCAGTGTGAAATTTGTAAACTCTTTTTTCCTAAACTAAGTGAATGTTTTGCAAATAACAGAGTTTCGGGAGGATGCGCTGGATGATTAATCACAGCCGGCCCGCATTGCCTAATCAATTCTCTCGTTATCCTTCCCTATCATACTCTCTTACCAAGTATAAATAAACCCATTTTCTTCTCTTCCACATCTCGTCTTTTGCGCACCCCTTCTCCTCCAGTCTTTCTGCTCGCGCCTTCCTCTGGGGGGCAGACGGGGAACGAGCCGGAAGCCGAGCTCCTGACCTCGCTAGGGTTCAAACCACTAGGGCTTGGAGTCTAACGTTCCCCCGGCTCGCCCCCCGGACAGCACGCCAAATTAGCTTTTTATGATTATTAAGTAAGCGAGAACTCTTGAAATAACAGTTATGAAATAAGATTTATAATCATCACGACATAAAAGTAAAAATTATGAGTTAAATAATTCTTAGAAAATAATAGAGAGAATTTTTACAAAACCAAATTGAGTCATATTTATGATAAAAAAAAAGAAATTGTAATTATGAGATGAAAGAGGTACAACTGATGAAATATTTTATAAATTGTTCAACTAAAAAAATGAAGTCATAGTGAATTATGATTTGTAAATGACTAATGTTTACTTATGTCATAATTTTAATACAGTATGTCATCATAATTACTTTTTATCTCACAAATATGATTTTAAATCATTATTATGACCTATTATGTTTAACCAAAGAATGATTATTATTTCTTACATGTGTAATATTTGGGAAAATATAGGAAATGTCTTATGCTTGATAAAAAAGAAAAAAAAGAAAAAAAAAAGTATATTCAACCTAAGAATACATTAATTAACTAACTAACTAACTAACTAACAAAAAATGTAGACCAGAAACTTGGCAATTGATTGGTTGCAACTGAGGTGACTAAAAAGATGTTTTTCAAAAATAAAAATGGTGGCAAAGTATTATATAATGAAATATAATGTAATATAATATACAGTAATTATGAACATATTACAGACAAAGATATTTGCAACTGACTTTAAAACATAGGAAGTTTATCTTTGTTGTCTTATCAAGTCTTCTATAAATGATGATGGCAAGGAACATTTAATTCGCCAGCAGTTTAAGAACATTGAAATACATCAATTGTTAAATTCAAGGATCAAGTCAAGGAGAAAGGAAAGACACTGTAATAATGATACATATTCCAGGAGCGTGATCATACTTTATGAATGCTCGTAAAACAAAGACTTTAATGGAATTTGCTGCTGACTGCACTGAGATGGGCCACCATAAACCGTAAATCAGGCCACAAAAAATCCTAGCATTTAAGACAACTGATCTTTTATGAATCACTTCTGAGGTTCACAGCCATACTTACTAACTTTAGTGGCCACGACTGAAATGTTGTGCTGGGCTATACTCTCCCTGTCCAGAAGTTCATTGGTGGAGATGGTTCCTCTGACAGGATCGATGTCGAAAAAGCTGTCGAGGTCACTCTTCCAGTCAATGGAATACCTGAAGAAAAGAGAACAGATTTAAGGACAAATTTACCAACAGCTTGCATCAACACAAACAAAGTTTTTTTTTTTTTCACTTTGGTTAAAAGCTTCTTCTAAAAGAAGAAATGTAATTTGCTGTACAGGAGTCTACATTCCATATAAGTACATTTAGCTCACTGTGGTGCTCTGAATCCTTCTTTGGTTGGTCTACCTCAAGAAAGGCTTCGGTGAACTTTAGTGCAAGTAAACAACACAGCTTCGGACAAATGTACTTTTTCCCATACTGTAAGTCTGTCCATTTCTGATCTCTCTGCAGCTCTTCTCTTAACCCCTGAAGCTTGGAGAAAACTTAAAAAGCTTTTGTGGAAGTTGCAGAAACACTCAATACCAAAAAGCACTTTAGCTATTTTGTCTCACTCCATGAGCCGCAACATGGACACGCGGTGTGTATAGGAGTGTTTTTAAAAGCTTTGTTCCCTTCGAACGGAAGCTCATCGGGGACCATTGTTTTCAGATGAGAAAGTGCACATTCCCATTGGTCAATGTTACAGTGTTTCTGAATAATTAATCTTGAAAGGACAAAACAAAGAGGAAACAAAGCCCTTTCACTTATACAAATCTTTCCTTTGTCCATTTTGCTTCCTTACAGTATATTGAATGAAATATTCATAGAGAAACAAACTAACTATGGATAGGTAGGTTAGGTGGTTTTGGGACCCCGCAGTGGTGCATCAACGGCTTGTCTTTAAACTTTAAATGCAATCTTAAGAAGTGCAAACATCGAAAACATAGTGGATTCTAAAACAAGGTCAATCTTTCAGCTGCTGCTGTTTTTACCTGCAGTTTTTAGTAAACACAAAAATATAGTGATGTGGAATTTGTCACACAACCAGTGTTGTCTATGGGTGGGCTCTTGGAATTTATCAAAAATATGTTAATTTGCATTCCGAAAATGAATAAAGGACTTGTGGTTTTGGAACAACATGAGATTGAGTAATTAATTTTAGTAATGCATTTTTATTTTTCACTATCCCTTTAAGTTTGGAACATCCTCTAAAAATGAACTGAATCTTCATCCTCTTCTTGCATGGACTGAACTAACAACCTTCCGGTTACCAGCTGCTAGTCTTATCCATTTATATGTGCTGTGTTTGAATACCTGACTGGACTGTCTCCTGCGTCGAGATCCTGTGCTGTCACAGCTCCTATAATGGTGCCTTGAGGCGTGTCCTCATAAACATCCATCACGTAGGAGGGTTTGCTGAAGACGGGAGGCTCATCCACATCCAGAACGTTTATCTTTACTGTCGCTGTGTCTTTAAACGGGCCAAAATTATGGAACCGTGGATCCAGATGTGCATTGGAGGCCTCCACTTTAAATGTGTATGCTTTTTTGGTCTCATAGTCCAACGGCTGAGGAAAGAAAAACAGAAATGTTAAATGCATCTATCTATCTGCATTATTTTACACATTAATTATTTTTGTCTAAGTATTATTTTTGGGTGAGTATGTTAATCATTCCATTGATGGCAAAGCAGGCTTTGGTCTTAACATGATCCTTCAGAAATCAATCAAAATGTCAATTGGGTGATCAAGAAATTATTATAAGGGCTGAAAACAGTTGTGGTGTTTAATATTCTTGTGGAAACCGTAATGAATTGTAATACAGGGATCTTTGATGAATAGAAAGTTCAAAGGAACATTTAATTTAACATTTAACGTGTTTCATATTATCAATGTATTTACTTTCATTTTTGATTGATTTAATGCATTCTTGATGAAAATGAAATGACTAAGCACTTAAATTATGCAGTAAAAATAAAAATATTTTAGTTAGCCCTACAGGTGGATATTGTAACTATAGCATCAGGTTCAAAAAAGAATGCTAACAGACAGTGTTCTTTTATATTGGCCACTCATTGAGTTCTTACATTAAAGCTTAATTTATTTATTTGTGTTTTATCTTTTGCATAAATTGCCCGCTTTGATCATTTTGAATGCGGGGCCTTTCTCAGATCTCGAGTGTGTCGATGTCGGCCTGTCTGGGGAAGTTTGTCACAATTGCTTTCAGGCATGTCAAACAAACAACACGCACTCCAAAAATGGTTCTCTCACGCTCCCATGCACATTTTCTCCTGATTTTGCTCCCCTCCATGTTGATTCGGAACCCCTTTTCTGTTGAAATCTATCTTTAAATTCTCACTTCGGTTCTTCTCAATCAAAGCCCGTCTACTGTCAGTTTGACAGCCGTAAAATGCGTGTGTGTGGATGATTGTGGTCTTGCACCACTAAATCAAAGCAGCCCATCTAGACATGAAGATCATACAATGCTATAGTACAATCTCTCTCTGTCAATCTGTATGTCTGGGAGATGGTGAAAGGGCAAAGGAGACAAAGATAATTTATCTGACCTCTATATGATTTCCGCCATGATACTTTCGTATCATCTTCAGATGAAAGCAAACACTATAGGTAGAAATGATTGACATATACACTATACAGAAGTTATGCATTAATATGTATTTTGCACCAAATCAAACAGCTGTTTAGCTGAGAAAGGAAAGGACATCAACTTTGGTTGAGTGGCAGGATCACTTGGGATTTAGGGGTGTCAGATGCCTCTTGCTGAAGTCTCCACGTCAACTAAATCAAATGGTGCTAATTAGACTTCCAATTAGGTGAAAGTGAACCTCCAAAAACTGCAATTGCTAATTAGCTGAAGTTCTTGTTGACATGAAAACAGACTCATTGGTATTACTGAAGTCTTAACTACTTAAATACAGAAAGAAATAAGCTCACAGTTGCCCACAAGTAATTAGGAACCAAGTCATTTACACAAAATATATTTATCTCATTATTTAAACTAGCCTATGGCCTTCCATGTCCCACAGAGACAACACTGTTTGGCCTTTGGAGGCCAAGAGATGTGTTGATATTACTGTTGCAAGCAACAACAAAAAAAATTACAGAAAGGCAGTTTGCACAGACAAGCGCTTGCTTTTCAAAAAAAAAGGACATGTGGAGGACTTCTATCTTCTTTAATATGCATAACGGTGGTAAAACTGTATTTCCATCCGGATGACATTATGCCACGTCCCTCATTTCAATCAGAGCGCATAGCCTTTGTATCTCTAATTTGAAACAAAAGCTATAAATTGCTCTCTGAATGCCATTTCATGTGGTTATTTTCCATCTTGGTTTCCTCAAAGGAATCTTTAGTGATACTCATATTGAATTATGGCTGGATCTTCACAGTCGCATTCCCCGAGAAAGGCCCACGCTGCCTTTTGATTTACTTTCTCCATGACACAATATTTTCATTTATACTCCCCCAGAGTGAGTTTGCAAGGTCATTTAAGCTTGTAAACTATTTGGCCACATAATAGCTTTGCTTCGGTGTAAATTAATACTTGAAAACAAGCAAAAACCGAGAGACTAAACAGCATCTCAACTCTGCACTGAGATATTTGCTAAAGTTAGACAAAATTTCTTAGCTCAGAATATGATATAATCCAATTTATAAGAATATAACACCTGAAAGAAAACAACAAACATGTACAGCCTTGAACCCCAACAGAACATGCCAGCAGTCTATCAAACCAACAATTAATGAGAAAAAGATGAGTGTGTTACTCATCTTCCTTTTGAATGAATGTTACTGTTACTCGATAAAAGTTAATACAAATATTAATATATCTTTTTAACGTTTCTCAATAGGGCTGCGTTCATTTCATACAGCAAAAATGTTAGCATTTTGAAACATTTTTTTAATTTAAAAGATCTTCAATATATATTTTAACATGTGACGTAAAGCTGAATTTTTTAGCACTATCATTCAATTTTTAAATACAATTTATTTCTTTAGTTTTTTTTAATCACTCAACTAATCAAAAGTGACATTATTAATGTTACAGAAATTTCTGTTTGTTTCATTCATTCTATTTGTCAAATAATGGATCAGCATTATTAATATTTGATCATGATCGAGCATCAACTCAGAATATCCTAATGAGTTTTGAGGTATCATGTGACACTGAAGACTGGAGTAATGATGCTGAAAATTCAGCTCAAAAAATGACATGGTGTTGCTGGTACTGGTGTCCCTCAGGGTTCATTACTTGGTCCCTTGCTTTCCAGCATCTATATTTTTCCTCTTGGTCAATTCGAAATCTTTCGAACTTAACTACCATTTTTTTGCTGATAATACATATTTACATCCACAAAAATGTTAATATTTCCTATCTCTCACATTGTCTTTCTGAGATTAAGTTGTGGATGTCTAAAAATATCTTGTGTTTGAATAGTTCTAAAACAGAAGTCATGCTTCTCTGCATCCTAGCTTGTCATTTGTGCCTTTTGTTCTGAACACTGTTAAGACCTCGTTCTATCATCTCAGAATTATTGCACGGCTACGACCTGCGCTGTCTTTCTCTGTTACTGAAAGGTTAATTAATTCTTTTGTCTTTACTCGACTAGACTATAACGCCCTTCTTATTGGAGTTTCAAAATCTAATATCGCAAATTTCAGTATTTACTGCTTCTAGAAAATTCCGCAGCTAGAAAATCTGTCAGGGGCCAGGGTTGTTGATCATATAACTCCTGTTTTGGAAATGTTGCATTGGCTCCCGGTCAGATTCCCCCCCCTATTGAATAATAGTATTATTATTCAAATACATTGGTATACCTTTGGTGAGCACTTCTCGAAGTGTGAATAATAATAATGAGCGCTCCATTATGCATATTTCCAAATCAACACCTGCTCTAATAACCGTACATCAGATTCCCATTTGAGTTTTCACGACAGGCCTGAGACAAGGGTGTACCAGACGTGGCGTCTCTCCCACCACCCATGTCCAGTATTGATGGTGGACGGACGTGAATGGTGATTAAATGTCAGAGGAGGCTGCAGGATTATTGGAGGTGAGGAGGTTTAGCCTAGAAGAATGTCAAGAGCATCATTGCCCTTTTAGTGTGTGTGAGTGGCCACATCACCCCGGCAGCCTCGGTTAATGACTTTACACCGAGACAGGGGAAAAGAGAGAAAAGACACAGGGAGGGTAATGACAGTGACTCAAAACTAATGAAAGGCTCTTCAAGTGTGTCACTAGTTGTAATGAAACCGAATCACAATACGAAGTCTATAGTTTACGACAGCTTTTCTAGTAAATGTCCTGTATGCTTTATATTGTACCATCAATACTAAACCAATGAGAATTATAAGCAATAGAGCTGTTTCTTTAATAGCATAGACTTATTTGTATAGCCACTTAAGTGTCCTACTACACTTGAGTAGTAGGACACAACTGCTGAACTGAGAAAGAATATATTCATCAAGGAAATGTTCAGAGATCTATGTTAAGATAAAGAGTCCTGGATTATTACATTATGTGTATTTTCCCTTGCCTGTTACTTAATATGGGTCAGACCGAAAAAAATAACATATGAAATACTCATTATAAAATCAAAAAATCTGTTGATGAATTAAGACTACTGTTACGCCCAGCTGGAGTTGCCAGCTAGAGACTGCTTATGGCACTCCAGCGCCCAGCAAGCTCTCTATGTTTTGTGTTTGTTTTCATGCACTCATTGCTACGAAATCATGTCTCCGCCCCGCTTGTCAGTTGTCATGGTGTTTCATTGTTGGCTCCACCCACTGACCTAGTTCTATGTGTATATAACCCAGATGTTTTTGTGTGTCGTCACGGTTCATTACATTGTCTACCTGGTTCTTGTTTTTCATTTGTGTTTGTTTTCTAGTGTCTTGTTATCTGGATTTCCAGTTGCCAACCTCTGCTTCCCCACGGACCTTTGATTCGCTGCTTCCCGTGGACTCTGTTTGCTGGTATTCGACCCTTGCTTGGAATACGTTTATGTTTTTGTCTCTGCCTACGTTGTCTATGTCTGCCGGTGCTCGATCTTGACTATCTGACCCTGAGCCTTTAATAAACTGTTTGCACGTGAACCCGAACGCCTCATCTTCCTGTTGATATTCATGACAACTACAAGGTGATTTCAAATAAATGTTCAGGTCCATCTATCGATTTGTCATCCGAACTAGACTGAAAATCTTGACAAAATAACTGTATTTTGTGCATCAAACATACGTTAACTATTATCTATCAACAAAACAGATGAATTACACACATCAGCATTATTTAACTTAATGGTTGATGTCACCTCTAGTGAGTATTTTCATTACAAAGCATTGATCTTCAATTAAAGGTCACAGTAACAGGACATTAACTCAAGGGACACACAGAAAATGTTAGCTATTAGTGTTGGAACGACACACACACACAACAAGCTACTGAGAGAATGCAATTCTAACTATCTGATTGTTTGGGGGTTGTGGGGGATCACTGATTTATTAACATTTGTTTTTCATTGCACTTCAGATGTAAAATTGTTCCTCAAGGGGCATGTCGAAATCACACAAGCATAATGTGGGACTTTAAGTCTCACAGCAGTGTTTAATACTATTGTCACGCCCTTGTCTTTGTTGTATGTCACAGTTTAGTTTTGGTTTCGTTTTAGTATTTCCTGTATTTCCTAATTTGGTCATGTTCCTGTTCTTGTTTAGTTGATTAGTTAACCCTTGCCACCTGTTGTTCTCACCTGTCCTGCATCTTCCCCTGTGTGCTTAAGCCCTGCGTATTCTGTCCTGTGTGTCAATCGTCATGGTTATCGTCATTGCTATGTCTCTGCCTGTTGCCTGCTACAACATCTATGACAACTATAAACAGTCTTCTTTCTTTTTAACCAGTCTATTAAACATATAATCATCAGATGTGACATTGTAAATGCCACAACCTGTGCTCTAGAAAGAAAATAAAAAGCTGAAATGTATGAATTTTCTGCAGCCTTGATGAACAGAAGAAATTACTTAAAAATATATACAGGTCCTTTTCAAAAAAATAGCATATTGTGATAAAGTTAATTATTTTATGTAATGTACTGATAAACACTAAACTTTCATATATTTTACATTAATTACACACAACTGCAGTAGTTTCAAGCCTTTTATTGTTTTAATATTGATGATTTTGGCATACAGCTCATGAAAACCCCAAATTTCTCAAAACATTAGCATTTTTCATCTGACCAATAATTTATTTTTTAATACAAAAAAAGTCAACCTTCAAATAATTATGTTCATGCACAAATACTTGGTCGGGAATCCTTTTGCAGGAATGACTGCTTCAATGCGGTGTGGCATGGAGGCAATCAGCCTGTGGCACTGCTGAGGTGTTATGGAGGCCCAGGATG
>JAUYWG010000046.1:16685978-16705677 GCA_034779775.1 Enteromius afrohamiltoni | reverse complement strand
CCCTTGGATACTGTTGTTAACCTGTTACCGACCCTTGCCTGTACGACTACGTCTTAATAAAAGTTGCTAATGGATCCACAAGACTCTGGCACCTCGTTACATGTAGAAACGACCCATACGGGCGTATTAGTTGGAGGATATGTTGCAGAGCGGATTCAGCATATATTCATTCTTTTGCACTACTTTCATCCCTTGGACAGAGTATAACCTATCAACATACATCATACATTTTATTTTATTTTATTTATTTATATGGGTTATTAGTACTAACTTCTGCATACTGCCTATGTTTGAAATAATCTTAAACTATAGTATTTGCAGTAAGCAAACAGTCATATGTTTATTATGACCTCTGTTGCATGTTTAATTCAGCCCTGCATTGCAAAGACAGATACAGTGTCACACTATGGTCTAGTGCACATTTGTTTTTAGCAAATGTAGAACTCTACATAGTCTTTCTTTTCACAACAGTAGGTAGAACAGTATTCTGAACACTCTCATTGTGTGAATGTGTTTGAAATTATATTTTGTTCCTGTACTGTCGCTAAACAGCAGTAAACACCTAGTCTTGTTCTGCCCACTGTTCCAAATCACCCAGGGGTCACCATGCCTCATTAATATCCAACGCATAAACAGCACACAAATATGCCCCCCCCTCCCCAGAAACATCTTCACCTCGTGTAAGCTGTGGCTTGTAGGGCACATGCTTCAGTTCTCTGACTGTGGAGAAAAAGACAGCGTCTTCACACTGGCAGGATTGCTGCCTGGACCTCCTATTGAGGAGAATGCATCATTCTGTCTTAGTGTTGCCACGACACATACTCAAACTGAGGGGTAAACAGAGACAATACATGCCCACAATAAATCTCTTGCTCTCTCTCAGTTGCTCTGACATGCTAGCTGAAAGATGGAGAGAAAATAACCACACAGATTTTTCTAACATTGTCCACACCTGTAATTGGTGTCTTGAACCCCCCAAGAACAAAGACAATGCGGTGAAATCTCTTACTGGACTGTCAGGAAAATGAAGGGAACAAAATCATAATGCCTTCCCTTTAAACCTCAGTGGGAGGAAAAAGGTTGTGCACTGGAAAAGAAAAAGATAAGAACAAAAAGCATGCTGATATATTATAGATTTAGCCTTTAGTGCTTTAAGACTGCTGCTCAATAATCTATATTTCTATGGTAACTGAGATGCAGATGTTCTGATTCGGAAACAACTGATGTAGAAAATGCACAAACAAGACCAAAAGTAATTTGCCATGTACTTGTTTTAGATTATATTAGATTAGATTAGATTCAACTTTATTGTCATTACACATGTACAAGGCAACGGAATGCAGTAAAAGAAGTAAAATTGTTTTGCAAAGTGGATTTTCTATATTATTATTAAATTATATTATATGTCAGTGCTGTCAAATCACATCCAAAATAAAAGTTTTTGTTTACATACACCTAATATATGTGTATATTGTGTATGTATATATATATATATATATATATATATATATATATATATGAGCAAGTCTCTTATGCTCTCCAAGGCTAAAAATACAGAATGAAGTGGTATTGTGAAATATTTATATTAAACAAAAATGTTATTCTTTCTATCAACATATTATTGAATTCAAGTTTTCATTTTGAAATCAAGTGTGCAAAGTTCCATTTGTCTTTATATCAGTGACTATGGCGTATTATGTGTGTAACTGCCAGGCAATGGCTTAATATAGACCTGACACTAATATTCATGACTGTTTTGATGCAATCACTCGATGCTTGCCTATTGTTTTATGACATACTTTCTTAGCTCTGCCTCCGTATCTATCCCCTGTGATTCTTTATACTGCGTGTTGACAAAGAGAATTTCAAATCACAACGAAAGCATTTATAGCTTCAGTGATTTAATAAGAGAAGTGTTTGTGACTTTGAGTGTGCATGTGTCAGGTTATATGGGAACTCTTGGAAATGGTGTAATGCTCTATTCCTGGAGGTAACCTCTAGTCATCTCTGCTTTCTGGAAAATACGACAGGCAGCTATAATGAAATCGTGATGCTGTTTTATATTGCAATGGTGTTTTGTTGTGTACATACAATTATTAGATTTCTTTATGCAATGTTGCATCCAAACTGATGGGTCAACAAGAGATTTTAACAGAGCCTGACAGTACATTCGCTTGAAATAACATTATGATTTCAGTCTAGCTCCAAAAGCAAATATGTTTAAAAAACAAAACAAACAAACAAAAAAAACTTTATTCTACAAGGACATTTTAATTTTCCTAAAAGAAAAGGCAGTTATATTGTAAATAAAATAAAATAAATAAGCATATTAAAATGATTTCTAATCAATGACTTTTGAAAATTCAGTTTTGCAGCACAGGAATAAATGACATTGAAAATATTTAAAACTACACCATCCATCCATCGAATGTCTTGGTGGTCATTGACCAATTACTATTGTCTACTAGTTCAATATCTATAATATTAAGATTTAATAGAAACAAACATGCACAGACAATCATCTTTAGTAAACAAAAATAATGGTCTAGACCTTTTTGTATATCTAGTTTTTGTATATAGAGTTTGATCATAAACCGCCAAACGGGCTAAAATGTGGGCTTTTTGTACACAGCTTCAAAAGCAGGTAAAACATTACGCTTACCCAAACACTGTGATGAAATCCTTTATTCCCCATAAAAATAACTTAAATGGTTCAATCTTGAAAATAAACACTAGAACATAGCAGTGTGTGCGTGATAGATGACATCTAGGATGTATTGTAGAGACGTGGGGAGTCCTGGCTGTGTTATTGTCATGCATGCTGTGTGCGTTTAGAGGGAAACATATGGACACAGTTAGCTCTCCCCAGCCTCATATATCTCCACTAACACTTCCAAAGATCAGCGCAGTGCGGTTTCGGTAATATTACCCCCGGCACACTGTCCCGTACAGGGAAACACTGCAGTTGTTTTTATTGACGTTGCTGTTCTCATTCAGTAGGCGAAGACACGACTCAGATAATATAAAGAGATGTGTGCAGTCTTAATAAGTCCTGTCACGCTGCCAGTATTTAAGTATAGGGCTCAATTCAAATCCAAGAAAGTCACCTTGCGATGTCTCCAGAAGAGCTGAGCGTTCTAGTTTACCTTTGGGGGAGTTCTTAATGTCAGACACAATTACCCCAAAGTGCTCTTAACTACAATGTTTGAGTGATGTTTTGATAATGTGGTTGCGGCTGTGTGAATGATGGGATCTCTGTCATTTTCCGCGTACGGTTGAGTCATGACAGTATTGAAGGGCTGTGACAGCGTGGATAGACTCTGGTCTAGAGGGAGGCTGATTTACATACATGCTAACTTAAACACAGTCAGTTCTCACATTTTTGCATTTAAAAGCCTTTCTGTTCTTTATGGTTGAAAATGCGGAAAACATTTTTTTTGCATAATTTGATTGGAAGCCATTACCTTGATTTGTCATTTTTTTTTCTTCACACATGACCAGTGTTGGCGGTAACGCATTACAAGTAACGCGAGTTACTTAATAATATTACTTTTTCCAAGTAACTAGTAAAGTAACGCATTACTTTTTAATTTACATTACTCAAGTAACTGAGTTACTTTAAAAAAAAGGTAATGCTAGTTACTTTGTTTTCTTATGTATTGACTGACGTCGCCTTACTCCTGACATTTTGGGAGAAATACAGAGGAATAGTGCACGGTTCGTGAATACAGGGCAGTTCTAGACTAAATGTGAATGTGCATTAATTCATCTTACTTTTAAAAAACAGATTTAGTATTCATCAAAATAAATTAAAATTAACTGTGAATATGACCTGATGAATTAAATATGATACACATATGTATCTGATCTCATTTTATTAACCGATATCTTTGCTGCTGACCTTTGATGATCCAGTTCAACCATACTCATAAGCAAAAATGACTTCTAGAACTAACTATTGTTATTTTTTTATTGCTGAAGAGTATTGAACTTTCTTCTCCTGTATTCTATTTTACAGAGGTAAATACATTTTTTCTTCAGCCTGAGGTTTATTCATTACACTGGTGTGAAAGGGCTTCTATATTTGCTATAAATAGAACTGCTTATATTAAAAACAAACTCTCAAGCTCTGCCTATATTTGAAAAGTAATGTTGAAGTAACGCAAATGTAACATAATGCATTACTTTCCATAACAAGTAACGCAATTAGAGTGTAACGCAATATTGTAATGCATTACTTTTAAAAGTAACTTTCCACAACACTGCACATGACATTCCTTAAATTACTGATTAAACTGTATAAATAAATGCACAAATGATAATGTTACTATTTGTTGTGATTAGCAATTTTTTTAAATGCAATAATCTCTGGTTTTACAGTGCATTTTCATTCAAAGTCTTTGTCTGTGACAAGGTCCTGCAAAAATAGCATACATAGCAACATAATAACTGTGATGAAATGCATTTTTAATGTGATGTTCATTTAATAATAAACTTTAGCTTACTATGGTAACTTTGGCCCAGAGAGATGTCATTTTACGTGTGTGTGTGTGCTTACAATTCAAGTTATCGTTTTTTAATTAATTTATTTATTTTCTATTTTATTTAAAGTCTATTTAACGCCTGTGTGTGTTTTTGTTTTGCATTTGGAGCAGCCTGTGAAAAACTGATATTTTTTAGATGATTTTTACACAATTAAGAGATAATTAAAAGATAATAATAAAATAGATAATTACCTTTGTTTTCTTCACACATGACTTGATTAATCTCAAGCATACTGACACTTTGGACAGTTTTGCAACCAAGTACACTAACTATTAATTAACTCAGTGAACTGAGAGACAATCATAATTAGTGTAAAAATTATTTTCTTACCATTAATATGCAACATGTTTTGTGATAATTTTACACTTTGATTTAATGATCAGGGTTTTTAAAATCATTTTATGATGGATTTATTTATTTTAATGTCTGCGATTAGGGAAAAGTAAAAGTAGGTACAGCAAAAAATAAATGAAATCTTCATGAAACGTTGAAAACTTTATAATAAAACAATTCTCACCTTAAATACTGTTGTTAGTTGTGATCAAATACAATATACTGAGAGACAATTGCAATTAGTTGTGTGAAAATGTATATAAATAAATGAAATATTTGAAGTGGTTTATAAAGCCTTCACTCACACAAGTTTCTGATAAACTATTAATTTGTTGCATTAATATATTTTATGATTGAAAGTCTTTGACAAGGGTAAACCAAAAGTAGAAGCACAAAAAGGCTTGCTAAAATGTTTTTAAAGTTCTAATGTGACCCTTATTAAATAATAAAAGAAAGAAAGAAAGAAAGAAAGAAAGAAAGAAAATAAATAAACAAACAAATCAGTCTGTATCCTGTCTATACATTTGCTGTTAGTGCATTTAAATCAGGCTTTACCTTTTTAAGCATGATGATTCCCTCCTGATTGTGCTCATTGGTGGTGATATCAAACATGGCTCCTCCATCTCCAGGGACGATGTTGTATTCCACCTCTGCGTTCTTTCCAATGTCCAAATCATGAGCTTTGATTCGGCCAATCGCTGACCCGACTGCTGATGACTCCGGTACACGCAGGTGGAAAATGCCTGGAGAATCAATGATTTATTTTTTTAAGCATGTGTGTCTAGTGTTGTGGAAGCTACCTATTCAGTTGCACGCACCAATGAATTGGTAACATTAAAGGAATAGTTCACCCAAAAATGGAGATTTGCTGAAAATTGACTAATTTATCTTCAGGCCGTTCAAAATATGTGTGAGTTTGTTTCTTCATCAGAATGGATTTGACAAAAATTTCTTTACATCACTTGCTTATTGAACGGGTTCCGAGAAATCAAACAGCTGATAAATAATAATATTACTAATAAACCACAAGTAATCCACACCACTCCAGTCAATCAGTTAACATCCTGTGAGATGAAAATCTGTTTGTTTGTAAGAAACAAATCTGCCATTAACTTTAAACCTTTGCTTCTGGCCAACATAATACATAATTGCACTTCCTCCAGTAACAGCCCATACCATCTCACATCAAAATCCACTGTTAAAATTTGTACTTTTAACTTAAAATTGTGCTTGATCTGTGCATATTTCTCTCCTTATTCAGATGAGATTATTTGATTTTATTTTTTAACTGGACATATTAATACTTTGGATAGAGGAGTTTAAGGTTTAAAAAGGAATTGTTTCTTATAAACACACCTTTTTAAATTCACTAAATGTTAATTGACGGACTGGAGAGGTGTGGATTACTTGTGGATTATTCTGATGGCACCCATTCACTGCAAACAATCACTTGATGATGCTAAATTGATCCAAATCTGTTCTGATTAAGAAACAAATGTGACTGAATTTAAATGTTTAGGTAAGCCAATTCTTTAAGACCAAATGTGCATTTGCAACACATTTCCTCCTATGCTAAATGCTAATGCTAAACGACTAAGTTTGCAACACTATAGAGGACATTATTGTTTGATAACTGGCCCAATGCACTTAACTGTAAATATGACACAAAAAGCAGTGAAGTGTTGGTTTCACATTTGTTTTTTACACTGAATTGAAAACATCAGAGCTAATCGATGCTACTAAAAATGTAGTTAGTAAACCTACTATTTTAGTTACCCAATTCCTTTTTACCTTCCCGTTACCTTTTTAAGACATGTCCACAATGGCAAAAACAGATCATGCTGATTAGTAAAAACTAATGTGTTGAGTGGCCATGCCTACAAAAAAAAAAAAAACACCTCAGCTAATTAAGAAGTCATTAGATGCATTAGTGCAATGCACCAAAAAACAAACAACAAGAAAGAGAGAGAGGCAGAGACACGGCCCAGAATGCAGCAGTAATCATAGTGCCATCCTCTGAGACATGCTGATGGAAATCTACTTCGCTCCCAGGGTATTACCAATATTTACACAGCGAGGAAACCAGTGCTCATCGCTGAAACTCAACATGATTTCTATTTCACGATTTCTGAGCGCAAATGGAGCCTGTATGCATGTACTTTTTTAAAGACTTGGCCTTATTCCAGTGGAAAAATAAACAAAGAACATTTGGAAGTACATAAATGCTTGAAATATAAGACTGTTAAAAGCTGTGAGCAGGGATGGTAAGAGGTCTCACGTCTTTTGCAGCACCTCACGTGTGACAGGTCCTTTTAAAAACGTGGTGCTATTAAAAAACACTTCACATCAGGGCGTTATTTGTCCATATTCCAGTGGCCACATCTTGCATTCTTCAAAGCACATACACCTGCTTTATGAAAGCCCTAAGACTTCTTTGCTGTTTTCTGAAATCTCATTAGTTTGTGATTAGGGTTTTCACACACTTATGAACCAATAATATTTGTTTGTATGTGTTTTTTCTTTTTGCCTTTTTTTTCTTTCTACCTCTCCAGAGATGGCATTAAATACATTGCCGTTCTTCCTTTATGCAAACTAAATTTATAGATTCACAATTATTAATTTATTTTTAAAGAAATGCTGACATACATTTGCTCTATGAATACATTTCATTTTTAAGCTTCCTCATGTTTATTTAAAAAGAAAATGCTGCATTACCAGTCAAAGGTTTAGACACACTTGCATGCATTTATGTTTCTCATTTTATTAAACTTTCTAATGCTTTATGTGTAAATGCTTTAAATCTGTTTGGTTGACTGAATAAAGTGTGGCTGCAATGACTTTATTTACAGAGATAAAGTTTTATATTCATAAACAGAGCTTATATATATATATATATATATATATATATATATATATAACAACTTTTAAATTAATAAATAAATAATTCAGACTATTGGCTGACTTGATGGTTATACGGAGTGGCTTACTTTTGGAGAACCTGGGTGGGTTATCATTGACGTCACTCAGGGTGATGTTGATGGTGGTGGTCCCTGCTAGACCCCCTAACTGTCCTCCCATATCTTTGGCCTGAATGAGGACCTGATACAGTTCCTTCACCTCCCGGTCCATGTTGGGCAGAGCTGTCCTGATGACTCCTGCATACAGATTGAAAGAGAGCCAGACTGCGTTAATGGAAAGAAGAGACAAGAAAAAGGACGAGAAAGGGATAGCGAGGTAGAAAGAGAGTATAGATGAAGACGCTGTGAATACAAGCAGGTATCAGTGTGTGGAGAGAATCGGATTACAGAAAAGAGTGTAAGGTGAGGAGAAGAATAGGGTTTAGAACTGAGAATGAGGCCTGCTGAGAAAAGGATGTGAATGGTAATCTAAAATAACACACACAATTGAGATAAGAAAATTGAGAGTGGCACAAAAAGGGAAATGGATGAAGTTCTGCTGCATTGTGGAAAAGGAAACTGAAGCTAATTGAACTTAAAGGTGTAGTGTGTCATTTCTGTGCTATTACAGGTATCCTAAAAATCTGTCTTGCCTTGAACCACACTATATTTGTGTTGTTTTATGGTTAGAATTAGTGTTTGGATGTTATAGGTTACTCCTGCCTCACAAAATGCGCTGGCTGATGAGATGTCACCTTTTTTTTGGAACACCCTTATAATGGTTGTTGCGTGTCCCTACAGGTTTTAATCTGCGTAACACAGTGGGTCAAGTACTAAGTAAGTACTTACTAACAAAAATTTTGCCATACTTGACCATTCTCGTCCGTTTCTGTGAATGTTAAAGGAATATTCAGGGTTTATTACAAGACAAGCGGCATTTGTAGGATAATGGTAATAACCGCAAATATTATTTTATTTGGGACACTCACATCAAAAGGAGGTGACGATTTTTTTAAAGGCTTGAAAAGCATAAATCTGAAGCTTATAATTTCATAAATGTCTTCTGACTGAACAGTGAGCTTTTCAGCATGAAATGGAAATTCTGATAATCTTTTCTTCTCTTGTGGTGTGTCTTATAGCTTCTTAAATGACAAATTAGAGGACACTGATGTATTTCAGGAAAGATCACAGGTACATGAATCTGAATAAAAAGAATAATCTTATACACACATAAAACATCAAAATGCAGTTTAGGTCTAACCAGGAGTGCAATAAGCAGCAAGTGCAGGATATAGGTATACGTTATAAGTGTGCTTATAGAAGATATGTACAAGAAGAAACTGGATAATATTTACAGATGGATGTACAGTGATATGAACATAATATACAGTTTGGCTGTTCCTCAGCCTGCTGGTTTTAGTCCGGGGTAACCTGAAGCGTCTGCCCGAGGGCGGGAGAGAAAACAATCTGTGGGCATATTTACAATATATAGATTTTCTATTGAATTTATTAAACACCACTATATCAACCATACAAAAATAATTGTACATTATGATTTATGTTTGTCTTTAATGCTAACAGACAAAAATTTGCTAAAAGTTGCTAAATACTAAATAATGTAAGTTTTGCATCCATATGCTAATATTTATATGGCTATGGTCACATTGGCAATGATTTCTGCATGCACAATTTTTGCAGCTTAGTATTCATAAACTACATTAGAGTGCATCAAAGTATACAACTATGTAGTTCTTTCAGTAAGTTTCTGATATTAAATCAGAACATATTATTGCTTCTAGAAATCAGCTGTTCAGGAAAAAGTGAAGTTCTCCAGGGTTCTTTGAAGCATCAGCACACGGATTGTTCTTAAATCAGACTGTAAAACTTTTCCTGCACCCAGTACCTTTACCTTTTTTTTTCTTTTTTTTTCTCCAGTTAAAAGATTGAGGTCAGCCCTAAAGCTTCTGGTACTTAACAATCTTAACAAGGCGACAAAGCTAGTGTAGCAACACCTTTCCTCGCATTTCTTCCATAAAGCACAACTAATGCGTTTCCCAACACCACAAGAAGCTTTCCCAGATCAAGAGAGCGCTTCATAGGATAAATTAGACATGGTGGAGGATGGTTAAGAAAGTCAAGGACCTTCATTCAATGCCAATTTCAGATGAAACGTAAAAGGGATGTCATGTGTGATTCTCTGGGCCTGTTACAGGATGGATCTGCTTTTTGACTTCAGTTTCGCATGAACCGATCTCGCTTTGAAGTTTGTGTGGTAATTAAAAGAATGGTTCACCTAAAAATGACATTTTGTTATCATTTACTGCATGACATTTATCCTGTATTGAAAGCAGAAATTCTGCCTAAGATCTTTCTTTTTATTTTTATAGAAAGATTAAATGAAATTAGGGTGATTTGGAATGGTGGCAAACTTTCATTTTTTGGTGAACTATACCTTTAAGGTGTGTTTTTCTCCCATGACACTCGGTGTTGATTCTGTTATGCATTTTACCCCCTGCCTTGGTTTCCCACCCTCCTCTCGCAGATTTTGTTTACTGTTGGCAATTTTTTTTTTATATGGCCTGGGACAAAAACATATTTTTCTTCCTTACTAGTCATTTTATTTGTTAGGCTACAGAATGTCAGCCTTTGAGCCCTCCTTTGAGTTTGCTGATATCAGGATATTATATTTTTATTCATATATTCCTGTTTGCAATGCTTCATGCTTGTACAATAGGGCTGTAGCCACATTTGAAACAAACAGAAAATGCTGCACGTGCTCTGTGCATCAAGTTTACCTTGTTTACGCTTTTGCATATTGGATATTACAGCCCATTGAATGCAGACAAACGCCCATTTGTAAATTCCCATGTATTGCCGTTGAACGCTCTTGAATATTGCATAACAAAGTATTCATTGGGAAAATATAAAAGGCAGTTTATTCGCTGCCTCATTTGATGATGCTACAATTCTCCCAGCCATATAAACAACAGAAAAATCCATTTGCTGTTACAGAGCTGACTTTATTTTCAACTCAGAGGGTTTGAAATGTAGCACCTGATTGTATAATTATAGATCTTTTCAGGCCTGTTTAGCTGACAGGATGTCCGTTACTGTTGTGCTGTTTAAAATGAATTGCTGTGTATTTTGAGTTACAAATCCATTTTCTAGGCTTGCCACATTATCAAATCAATCCGCAGAGCTCATTTGTCTAATAGGGTCAATGAATGTAATTACGTTGAAACCTGTGAACTGTGAAATTAATTAATCTTGTCTGTTATATTACACAAACAAAATTATAGTTTTTTTTTTTTTGTTTGTTTGTTTTTTTGTTTTTTTACGCAGCCAAATCCTTTCTTGATATTTTAACCTGGAAATGTTGGGTTGTTTTTAAATTTGAAGGAAATAAAAACTAAAAGACTTTCAAATGACATGATCCAATATTTATTTTTCACAATAGCACATAGATAACATAACACATTTTTAAACAGATACATTTTACAATTTCATCCACTAAATGTGCTCATTTCAAATTTAATGCCTGCTACAGGTTTCAAAAAAGTTGGCACGGGGGTGATAAAGGGCTGAAAAAGCAAGAAATTTGAAAAGATTCAGCTGGGAGAACATCTAGCAACTGGATAAGTTCATCAGTCAGGTCTGTAACATATTAGGGATGTCTTAAGAGAGGTTACGATGGCCAAAAAAGTTTCACAACGTCAAATTACAAAGGCTTTGCAAATCTTATCATCTACTGTGCATAACATTATCAAAAGTATCATCAGTACTCGTTTTGCTAGATCTTTCTGCTGCTTTTGGCACGGTAAACCATCAGATCCTCCTGTCCACACTCTCAGCACTGGGTATCACAGGGATTCCACTTCGTTGGTTTAAATCCTATCTCACAGATAGATCCTTCAGAGTGGCTTGGGGTGGGGAGGTATCCAAAACACATCATCTGGTCACTGGGGTTCCTCAGGGATCAGTTCTTGGACCCCTCCTCTTCTCCATATATACTACATCTCTGGGGCCCATCATACAGGCACATGGCTTCTCTTACCACTGCTATGCCGATGACACTCAGCTCTATCTTTCATTTCAACCAGATGACCCAACGATAGCCACACGGATCTCAGGCTGCTTGGTGGACATCTCGGAGTGGATGAAAGATCACCATCTACATCTCAACCTGGCAAAGACTGAACTCCTCGTTTTCCCTGCAATTCCAACTCTACAGCATGATTTCACCATCGATTTGGATACATTAACTATTACCCCGTCAACTTCTGCCAGAAATCTTGGAGTTATTTTCGATGACCGCCTCTCCTTCAAATACCATATTGCTAAAACTGCCCGATCTAGCAGGTTTGCCCTACACAACATTAGAAAGATCAGGCCCTTTCTTACAGAGCAGGCCACACAACTTTTTACCCAGGTCATGGTCATCTCTAGGCTGGACTATTGCAATGCTCTTCTAGCCGGTCTTCCCTAGTTTACAATCATACCTTTACAAATGATTCAGAATGCAGCAGCACGACTGGTCTTCAACAAACCCAAAAGGACCCACGTCACACCTCTCTTCATCTCCCTGCACTGGCTCCCAATTGCAGCTCGCATCAAATTCAAGACACTGATGCTTGCAAAAAAAAATGTGCTTGATGTTTTCCCAACCTGTAAGTTACTTTGGATAAAAGTGTCTGCTAAATGAATAAATGTAAATGTAAAAGATTTAGAGAAACTGGAGAAATCTCTGTGCATAAAGGATAAGACCTATTTGGATGCTTGTTGTCTTTAAGGGAGTCATTAAAAGCCAATTTCCACAAGCTAATATGATTCTTTAGGGTCTTAATGGAAAGTTTGTAATATAGTTTGTTTTAAAATTTCTCAAATATAGTTTAAAAACGTTAATTCTACCCTGTCAAAAACAGTTCTTTTTAAATCACTCTGTTCTGTGTACTTCCCCTTTAAATCATCACAAGCTCCGCTGACCCCGCCCCTCTTTTCTGAGGCACTCTCAGAGGATCTTTTTTTAGCCGTATTCATAGTGAAACTTGCTAATTAGCACATTATTAGGAATCTATTTGCAAAGATTCATTAAAATACATTATACTCACTGCTACTGTAGGTGCGGCTGGATCATGAATGATTCACAAGAACATAAACACATTTCGCCACATGACACCACACCGACATGCGTTTAAGAATGGCTTTATTTCAGAAGGGGCAAATTATTTGTATTAAATAAAAAGAAAACTACTGGTGGACCGTTATCATTGTAGGGTGGTTGTGTACACACACTCCCAACACACATTTCAGTTCAAACTGCTTGTAAAAGTGCATGTGGCACCGCATGACCCCTTTAAACCCCTTGGATGATATTGCATCAATCATTGGCTTGTTTCTGTCACTGACATTACTAAATGGGCCCAGGAACAAGAATGCGACCAAATTCCAACAACAAACCTCCATAACCTCGATACCCAGACATCTTCAAACTGTTTTGAAAAGAAGAGGAGATTCAACAACATGGTAAATATGCCCCCATCCCAACCATTTTGAGACCTGTGGCAGACATCAAATTTAAAATGAGCTCATGTTGTGCACAAAAATGTAAAACTTCTCAGTTTAAACATTTGTTATGTTGTCTATGTTCTATCCTGGGTAAAATATTGGTATAAAACCTTTTATATATAAATTATTTTAGTTTTCAATTTATTCAAATAATTAAAAAAAATAAATAAATAAAAAAACATCCCAACATTTCCGGGAACACTAGTTGCATTTCCTATAAAATATTTAGGAGTGTTTTACCTGTTTTTGGATCCACAGAGAAGTACGGCTGACCGTGAAGTATGCTATACACCACCCTGGCACTGTTGCCATATGTAGGGTCGTCTGCATCTGTTGCCGTCACCTTCATCACGTATGTACCTGCACACACACACACACACACACAGAAAATACCATTTGTTTGTGTTAAACCGCATGAATAGCTTTGTTCAAGGTTATAACTGTAATAGCATATATGGTTTGATCAAACAGGCCTATACAGACACATCATTGCTTTGCTTATGATGGGCTGATATAAAACCAAGTATATGGCTGTACTGATTCTCCACTCTGTTTTGATATGTCTGAAACAGCAGTTTTTACATTACAAAGGCAGCACTTTTAAATGAGCCAATAAATGACACTAAATGTCCGTACTGTAGAAAGAGCTGATGGTCACGGGTCGCTGAATCCCTGTGTTTTACTGAAATGCAGCACGATACTTTGCTCGACCACCACACATTTAACAGAAATCATGTGTGTCGTTTCTATAATGTATTATAGAAATGATTTGCTTTATTCAGGAATAGTTTTCTAAAATAGTTTTTTGATTTGATCCATATTGCACTCTTGCTTGTGTGACATTGCTTATAGAGTCAGTGAACAGTATCTATTTGTCTATCTATAGTGTTTCATCACATTCAATTTTTGCATTTAAAACAACATGTTTTCCATTTTCATTTATTATATCAATTAAAGGTGAAAAACATAAAAATGTAAACAGACCCCTCATGCATTCTTTCAGACTTCCACTACCACTTTATCTCATTTTAGCTAGTGATTCATGCCTAAGTGAAAGCATTCTGAAATTATGAAACATCCTAGAATACATCTAAAAGAATGCATGAGTGGTATGTTTACATTTAAATGATCTGTACTACATATGGTTAAAATCACTTAACAATCCACAGCATGGAGCTATTAATGATTTTAAAGACTATTGCAGTGCACTTTGATTAAATGGTGTAACCAATTTAGACGAGATTTGAAGGTCTATATACACCAATTGTATCATTGTAACATGCTTTAGTTTAGAAAAGCTCGCTCATTCTGATTCTAGTGCACTTCTGTTCTTTATCTAATTGACAGTAGGCTTAATCAAGACATCAGTCTAGTCTGTCCATTGTCTGCAATGTCTCTTTATTATCATAGTGTCCTGCTGCTAATGGCTAGTGATGGCTGTACTAATATTGAAAAAAGCATGTTTAGTAAACTTTTTTTTTGTATAAATCATATTTGAAGAGTTTATAAACACATAAGCATATTAAATATGTACAAACTTGGTTTACGAACTTGGTTTTATTTATCAGACTTGTGGAAATGGTTGGTAAATAGTATTATAATTTATCCCCTCCTTTATTGACTTGATTACATTTGTGCAAAGAAATTATAATTTCTGAAGTAAACAAATGACATTTTTATATCTTATTCTGAACACTCGCTTTCTTGTTTAGAAGAACATGCAGTTGTGTACAACAAGAACAGGCATGTTTCATAAAGTACACAGGGTCATTTGTGATTGTATATCTTTTATGAAAACACTCAAACTGCAAGTAGAGTGAATTAACACAGTGTACTGTCTGAGACTAGAAAAGAAACTCGAAGGCCTTGGAGGAAAGAGAAAGAGTGAGTATTTGGGGGAGGGGGGGGACAAAAGCAACCAAGAGGTAATTGTACAGATTTTAAATCAAGGCCATTTCCCAATGGAAGTCCTTTTCAACCAGCTGATGCAATTACCTTTGATTTCTTTTTTTTTTTGAGTTCTTTTTTTTTTTTTTTTTGTGTTCTCTCAGCACATATGCATTCAGATTGTTGTGGCCTCCAAACAGAGGTGAAAACAGAAATGTGAAAAGCATTATAAACCCAAACAGCTCCTGTCACACAAATTAGAAAATCTGTCAGAGCCAATGTAAAATGCACTCAGAGTCAAAAAACATGGACAAAGCTAAAGCATCTCTTGTTTGTTAACAGCAAGATTCAGTTATGCCATTGTGTTGGCAGCAGCCACAATCGAAATCACTCTGACTATAGCTTCAGTAGGGACTATGGTGCCCTTAGAAACTGGTCTATTCACATTTTGCTATCTGAGATCATGAGGAGCTGTGATTCAGCTGGGAAAGGGAGGGTTTCATTTCATTTCATTGCCATTCAGATCAAGGAAAAGGCAAAGGCAATCTCAAAGTGAATTACCCTGATCTGTCATCCTCAGGGAAAGCAACATGAAAAGGGCTTTGGTGCTGGATAGGGCATGTAGTTTATTACACTCAACACCGAATCCTATGTCAGACTTTACCTCTTGCCGTGCGAAGCCTTTCTTATTTCTTTTGTTTATCTGAACATATGTTTGGAATTTCCATGATTTTTAGAACTTCTTTAAACTCATAAGCTTTAATTTGAGAATGCTTTAATCTAAACAAAACTGCCGCTTGCTTTCTGCTTAACAGATGAAAGGCTATTTAATCAGTGATATTCTGTACCATGTGTTGTAACGAGTTGTTTTTTACCTTCAATTTTCACAGTTTCACAGTATCAGCTTTCATGAGATGTAATTAAACTTTCTATGCACTCTGCATTTTCAACTGTTTTATCCTCAGATACATTCAAGAGTTTGAAGATATTGTGGATTATCCAGCAGTGATACAACCCAGTAATAAATTGCACAATATCATTGCGTATAATAGCTTTATTCTAGAATTAATTAACTTAATACATGTAAGTACATGTAACGAGTAAAAAGGCAACCTTGAAATAAAGTGTAACCAAATATTTTATTTTATTTTATTATTTACTAATAATTAATAAAAAAAAACATTTTATTTATTTATTTTAAATGCATTATTATTATTACAATAAAATGTTTATTTTTATTTTTTGGTGGGGGGGGAGTATAATAGCACACAGATGACCTCAAAGTAGAATGTCAAAAATAGACATAGATTAAAATTCAACAGATTTTAAAATGTAAAAAAAAAATTCAGATACATTTTCTTTTATGTGTGATCGCCTTTTTCAGTGATCTCTACAACCACAGGGAGCCACTTAAATAGACCAACTTAATTACAAGCTACAACAGACCACTTGTGTAGTACTGTGAAAGTATATTATACAAAAAAAAGGGCAGATGGAGACAAAAACATAATTGTAAGATTTTAAGATCACCTCATGTTGTTTTTGTTTATCTCTGCATCATTGTATAGCAATAACACAACGGACATCTTATCAGACACTTATGGGTCATGAACAGATCCACCAAATCTTGCTTTCCCTAAAATAGTCTCTGATTGCTTTCATTTAAGAAGGATTTTGAGTAACGGAGAAAAAATATATCACAATTTTTTCTGGGGAAATCACGATTTTTATCCTGATTCTTTTTCAAGTTATTTTTAAGACTATTTTGCAAATTACAGTGGTAGGGGTGGGTGATATGGCAAAAATATCATATTACAATTTTTTTTTTAAATATCAGGATTTTATTAATATAATATTAATATAAGACTAATTGAGATAAGAATAGCTGTGAACTTGCTAACAGTTTATTTAGGACTATCACAAGATGGTTTAATTTAATTTAATTTAATTTAATTTAATTTAATTTAATTTAATTTAATTTAATTTAATTTAATTTAATTTAATTTTTTTATTTGTCTAATTATTATTATTATTATTATTATTATTATTATTAATAAAAATAATACTCTAATCTAAGCTAATCTATTGGCCTGCACTGTTCCACTCTGCCAAAGAATAAGCTCAATCATGTCATGTTTCTACAAACAATAAGGAAATGTATAGACTTGTTGACGCCTAATAGTAAATGGTTTCAATATCCAATATATTTTATAGCATGCAGTGGAGGCAAACAACAGCTGTGGGCCCTTTTGTCATGTTTGCAATTAAACTGGTTAACAGGCAAGCTTTTTTCTGTGCCCTTCTGTATCATTTTGACTATAAGTCTGTGAAGTATCCAGTTAAAGGTTATATAACACAAAGCAAGCAGCACTTCATTGACCATCATGTTTGCAGTGAACATAGCGTCATATTACATTGCTCCCCAGCGTGGCCTTAGGGATTGATGCATCATCTGCAATCATATTTGACATCATGATTAAGAATATTTGTCCAAATAATGGAGGCCATTATGACTTTAACAAGCCCTGCAATGTGTTCCATGAATGCAAGAGGATAGCGCTACATTGATCTGCTAGTAGTTATAGCGATTGGATTAGGCTGTGTGGAAATCAATACAACTTCTGGCCAGCTTTAGAGACGGGCCTTTTTAGAGAAGTAGAGACAGTAACAAAATAAGGTCCTACTGCCATCATCACCCAGAGCAGATGCCTTGGTGAAATAATCAGTAATACAATCAAGGTTTCTACCATGTGAGATGAGAAATCCTACTAGGGCTTTGTAATCCAGTTTGGTGGGGATTTGGAGCCCATGCACTTCTCATTATCTGACGGCACACAGAAATGTCTGGATTAGCTCCCCTCTGCCACACCAATGAATATTTGGCAAACTCCATAACGTGGAAAAAAAAAAAAAAACATGACCTCCAGCATCCCTCGCTACAACACGGTTACAGTTCATCCATTTTCTTTCTCTCTTTCTTTCTATTTCATTTTAGTGTAGTTTTGCTCCTAGCTATTCCACTAGTTTTTATTTTATTTTGTACAATTTTATTTGATTTAATTTCTCAGTGACTTCACTGATTTATTGGTTTGTTTACATTTTTGTTATGTTGATGAATAAGCTTCAGTAAAGTAATTTTGTAAACCTATTGTATAATTTGCTTACATCACACTGTGCTGAAGAATATTCCAATGTTGCAAAAATCTTATTGATTGTTTAAAGATAATAACTTGCATTGTTAGTTAATGCCTTATGCTTAACATTAAACAATATAAATCATTAATCCAGAACAAACATGAATTATATAATAATATTACAACCAAATAATGAATGATTAATACTTAATGATGAATGTATTATTTATAGATTGATGTATTACTAATTTATAAATTACATTTATTTAAGAATAATAAATGCTGTTCAAAATATTGTTCATTGTCTGTTCATGATTCATTAATTAAAGTTTCCATAAATAAATAATTGAACAAATAAATGAAATAAGCTTCTTACCCACAGGTGACATCTCAGGTACACTAGCTGTATAGGGACCTTCCAGGAACTTTGGCTCATTGTCGTTGATGTCCTGCACCTTGATGACAAACTCTGACTCAGGCTCCAGCGGTCGGTTGGTGTCGATGTCCACCGCTTGAGCTCGTAGCGTGTAGTAAGGCTTCTCCTCTCGATCCAGACTGCGTAAAGCATGTATATCTCCTGTGATCTGGTCGATGTTGAAGATGGTTCCAGCCCCCTCGCCTGAGAGAGTGTATTTCACTGCGCTTACCCCTTTATCTAAGTCAGTGTGCAACTAAAGGAGACAGAAAAAAGAATACGTAACACACATTTAATACACTGATTACAATTTAGTAAAATGACCATAGTGGTATGTTTGATGAAGTTAAGTGAAACATCACCTTATTTTACCAAAAGTATTGTAAAGTTTCAGCATAATGTAAGAGAGCGCGGAACTTAATCGAAGCATGCTACAAATTGCAAAATGTAATAATTGCCAGTGATTGCTGATTACTGTATTTAGATAAGAATAGCCTTTATGATGTTTGAACTGTACATAAGAGTCTGGAAGTTTATTATAATGTAATTATTTCTAGTGTTTAGTCATTGACTTCACATTTCAGCATACTTAAAAGATTTCCTTTGATTTGAACTCTGATGCTCTAATTTGCTTTGTTAGCCTGCAGGTAGATGAACCTGACCTAAATCTATTTGCACTGTATATTGTGTGTGTCTTTCTCTGTTTGTTTGTTTTTTGTGTTTGCCCAAATTCCCCTTTTTATTTATTATAATTATTTTGATTTTGCCCCTGATTTTCTGCCCTGAATTTACAGTAGACATCTAATATTTTCTGGTTTACCTGGTTACCTGGTTTACTACTCTTTGAGGTAGTAGTCAATCAGACTCTTTGAGGTAGTAGTCAATCAGACATTGACTACTAATGTCTGATTATGATTGTCTAA
>JAUYWG010000046.1:16664405-16685878 GCA_034779775.1 Enteromius afrohamiltoni | reverse complement strand
TATTAATTTATATTAATAAAAAAAAAAATGATATATATATATATATATATATATATATATATATATATATTGGGTCTTTATCTATCTATCTATCTATCTATCTATCTATCTATCTATCTATCTATCCGCAAATACGAGAATTGGACTCTGGTTTCAATTCTACATTCAAACCAACACTGCATTTGCTATCTCATAAATTACTGTTCAGGGGTGCATTTCCCAAAGGCATAGTTAGCCTACTATGGTTGCAAGTTCAGTCATTACCAGCATAGTTCAACGATTCTGTGTTTCCTGAAAGCATAGTTCAAACGAACATTCGCAGTCAACGTCACAAACGTACATGGTTTGAACTACAGCACTGGACCTGTGGTTAGAAACATAGTATCTTGTTAGTAAGATATATGGGCTTTAATAAAAATGCTCTTGGGCACAAGAAGCAAACTAACATGCATTACTATATTTATCTTCCGTTCTATCTAAATATAAAAAGCGATTTAATTATGTATTTTTGCATGTCCATTCTAAACGCTGTTTTTTAAAAGTGCAGTCGTGTGTAGCTAGTTCATTTCCAAAACAATGCATCGAACTATGGTGGTTTATCAGCGAGTTACATCGTTGTTCGGGAAACGCACCCCAGTTCAATCCACTTCCATTTGAATTAAGGTGAATTCCATTTGCAATCAAATCATTATTCATTATAAAGAAAATCACTGCTGTACAGTGTTATTATTCATATGAATGTCTCCAATCTGAGGAAGCATCAATCAAGACTGTGCCAAAGATGTTGAGACAGTCAAGTTTAAAAAAATCTTTTGTTTTTCGAATCAGTATAATATCTAGAGCAGACCATAAATCAAAAAGAGAGCTTAATTATCAGACTGCTTTATTGTCATATATCTGCACAGAAATGAATGCAAAGAAAGAGAATAGAGGTACGCACAAGAAAAGAAGACCCAAAACTTAGCAATCAATCCTGTAATAACTATAGAAATGGAAAAGTTAGGTGATGCTAATTAAAAATTTGATTTAGCATAACAATAGCAATCAATTACACAAAAGGGATTCATGTGCCGACTGGGATCTTGAGAAATATCCCTGCAGAAGTGGTGAGAACGGCTTGTCTGTCTCACTAATAATCAGTTCTGTACAAATTATGATATATTATGAATTTTGAATGTTTAATATCACACATGAGAGCTTTAAAGTGGAAAAAAAGTTATTACTAGTATTTATTTTGGTCTATAAGCTTTTTTACGCCTCAAGGCATAGTTTACCTAAAGATTTAAAATGTGCTGAAAATGTTGTGACATACAAGATGCAGAAAAATTGCTTGCTTTATGGGAGCGAGTTTAGAGATTTTTATTTTGTTCAATTTTTAATAATAACACCAATAAGATATCACTTAATAATATATTACTTGCTCACCAGAGAATCATCTGCAGGGAATAGATGCCGTCAGAATGAGTCTCCAAAAAGCTGCTAAAAACATCTAGCGTCTTTCTTTTAACAAAGATATATATATTTTTTTATTAAAGAATTAAAATGATGTCATTAATTACTCACTGTTGTGCCAAATTAGTGAGACCTATGTTCATCTTCAGAATACAAAGAAAGATATTTTTGATTGAATCTGAGAGGTAACGTTATCTGACCCTTCCATAGATAGCAGGGGTCCATACACGATCAGGGTCCAGAAAAGTACCAAGATGATCGACAAGCCATCCATGTGACATCAGTCTGTCAACCATAACTTCAAGACTCCGCAAGAATACTTTTTGCGCAAAGAACACAAAAATAACGTTTTTGTCATCATCACGCTGGCTCTGGATCAGCGCTGGCACCCTCACTCACTTGCATCATGAACTCATGTCCGAATAAAACATTCTTTTTGGGGTTTTTTACGCAAAAAGTATTCTCGTGGCTTCGTAAAGTTACAGTTGATAGACTACCCTTTGCTATCTATGGAAGGGTCAGAGACCTCCAGAGATCTTCATTTGTGTTCCGAAGATGAACGTAGGTCTCACTAATTTGGCACAAGATGAGAGAGAGTAATTAATTACAGAATTTTAATTTTTGGGTGAGCTAATCCTTTAACTGATGTACTGGAGTCATGGATTATTTATGGATTACTGTGATGTTTTTTTCAGCTGTTTGATCTTTTGACGGCACCCATCTGCAAATGATCTGTTGGTGAGCTGATGATGTAATGATACGAGTACATCTGGTGCATGTGCATATTACATGTTGTTTTTTGTTTGTTTGTTTGTTTGTTTTCTTTTAAATGTGATGTCTGAAGCATGCTTAAGTATAAATGCTTTTATTTCAACAAATATAAGTTTACACCGCAAATGTATGGCGTCACACATATCTGCTTAACATATTTGCAATAGCGCAAGTATACTGAAAAGCTTAGACCTCTATTATGCTATTCTCATCTTAAATATCTCAAGTAGAGATAAGCACTTTCATGTGTTACTGTCTCAGTCAACAGGTGCTGAGAGGGCAACAGTTAAATACTTGCCTCCTCTCACAATAGGGACAATTAGAGGCCTGTTCCACTGCCTGGAGATTCAATAGAGTCCTAATATACTGGAGGAATAAATAAAGGCTCTATTATCATTCTGAGCCAGAAGTGAAGAATCAACCTGTCAAAATTACTTATTCGGCAGTCTTTTTAGTGGTTACACAACCAGTAATTATTAAAGCTGAAATTATCAAAAGAAGCCTTTTAAAATATATGTTTGCCTGATATTTATAGTGTTTTTAAGGCCCAGACCAGCTCTCATTGATCTGTTAGTGTGCTTTTTGCATTTAACTCTCTACACCTCATATGTGTTTCTGCAGGGTGTTGTGTGTGTGTGCATGATCATGCTGTTTGTTACATGGTGTCTGGCCAGTAATTAAATGCATGTTTGGTTTGCAAAGGAAGTGTCAGCTCCATGACTTGATATTTCTTACACAGCCGGATACCGAAACCCCTTGAGGACCAGCGTTCCTGCACACTCACTGCATGCTAATATAGTCAGACCAGGCCTAAACACTCAGCCAATTCAGTTAAATAAATACATTCTCCTGCGTGCAACGACTGCAAGGAGTCTGAGGAAACTAGCTCTAAAGTCATTTACTCCAAGCCTGCATACATTTGTGTTTATGGATCGGTTTATATGTTTATGGATATGAAAGGTAGACATCTGTGCAAGCAGAAAAATATATATTTTTGTGTGTGTGTGTGTGTGGTATAGATCCATTAGGGGTGTGAGATGTGATCAAAATCTAATATCATATGCGGATTTATTTTTTGTTTTTTTTAAATCACAGTATATGTGTGCATGTGTGCATGTATATTGAATATCCTGGATGTTAGGATTATTATTATTATTTTTTTTTTTAATACACTGTCTCTGTGCTTAATCACGCTGCATTTATTTAATTATACTATAGTAAAACTTTAAAATATTACAATTCACAATAACCTTTTTATATTTTAATATTTTTTAAAATATGAATTATAGCTGTAATAAAAAGGTTCAGTGTCACACGATCCTTCAGAAATATACTGATTTGATGCTCAATTATTAATCCATTATATTTTGTATTTTTTTACCAAGTTTTGTTGCTGCTTAATATTTTTTGTGGAAAATTATACATTTTCTTCCAGTAATAAATGTTGTAAAGAACAGTGTTCACTTAAAAAAAATAAAAAATAAATAAATAAATCTTTTCGAACATATATTGTTAAATGGGTGTGTTGAGATCAGGATGTGTTTTGCATCATAATGTTGACACTCATGTTGATCTTACACTCCTGTATTTTGTTGTACAGTTCACTGTTTGATTACGTGGTACAGAGAGAGAGAGAGCATGAGAGAGCTTTTTGAGAGCTTTGGTTTTGCTCACGAGGTGGAATACTGTCGTGCTTCTGTGTGTGTGTGTTTTATGAAACAAACACACCAGCCCCAACAGATGGAGACAGTCTCAGGTGGATAAACGGCTGATCTAATCACAAGCAATTAAGGAATACGACATTGTACTTCCGCATAAAAACTGCAGCAACACACTTACATAACAACTAGAACAAAAGAAAAACTGCGAATAAACAAACAATCAAAGTCCGTCAGGCTCAAAGGACAAATCTGACGGTAGCTTTTCAAATTAATGGATGTGCTGTGATGACAGCCAAAACACAAGAGCACAAAAGTTTTGGTTCTGGGCTGTTTTCTCACAGAGCTGTCCCTTTATTTGTTTATCTATTTAACACTTTTCCCTTCAGGAGGTATAATATTTCAGAAGTATTTTTTACACTTTTGTATTTGTTTAAATGTACACACTTTTGCCTTGGTATCCAACTATAAAAACAAGAACAAAAACAGAAATTAGAAGATATAGAACATTTTTAGTCATGGTGGAGGTGGCATCACAACATATGGCTAAAAGTTTTTGAATAATTTGACATTATTGAAATGTAAAGATGTATAGCTTCAAAACCATACATTTAATTTGATCATATTTTGAATCAAATAACTGTAACCCTAATAAGCATGAAATGTATTTCAAAAGGATTTTCAAAAATGCACATATCCCAAACTTTTGAATGTCAGAGTATGTGATATGCCTTGCAACTTCTTCCGCAAAAATTATAATTGTGTTTACTGATGGCTGACATCAGTTGCATCTGTGCGAACATGCAACAAATCAGTCTGGTTGTCGTAGTCACATTTAGCATTTTAATAATGTGTCATTTATAAAAAGTACCAGCTTGCAATTAATTAACTGATGCAAGATAGCCATGCTTTAGTGCTTCTACACATGACAGATGAACACGCCTTTTCCCCTCGCCTATATCTAAATTATGCCAGAAAAATGGCTCATAGTTAAACATATTAGTAAGCTATATGAACAAGTTGAAGGAAAAGTGTTAAAAAGCAATTTTACTTTCAAGCCAGTAATATAAGCTCACTCTAAATTTATCTGGCCTCAATGCAAGGAGCGAGCGATACTGCTAGGAACATTAGGGTTTTTTAACTATCTTCAGTGCACTTCAAGCAGAAATCTCATTATTATAAAAGTTGGATTAAAATATGTGAAAGGTAATATTGGCAGTGCAGATAAATGACACTATTATTCCCCTTTTCCTTAACCAATCTGTGCCAGCGCATTCGTCATCTGTGTCATACGTTAACACTGCAAATGTCTTCTTTTCTAAATGCGTTCAGAATGGGCCGCCGTATTGCTAGCATTTCACATGCATAATTTGGGGCCGAGCTATCCGTACAAATGACTTCACATCTGCAGAATTAGTTTGGCATCAGGTTTTTGTGAGCTAAACGGCATTAGCTTTGGGAGGGGTGAGGTTACTGGAGTTTGATTGTTTCTGGGGTGTTGGATTATTGTGGTGCTTGGGCTCCTGCATGCAATCGACACCATTTTATGGTCATTTTGGATCATTGTTCTTCAGATGTAATCATGAGTTTGGATTAAGTAACCTTTAAAATGGATTCAGTGTAATATTGAAGCCATTGGTTGTCTCCCCAGTGTCTGTTATGAAAGATTGTGTATCGCACAATGCTGCACACAGACATGAAGGAGCTGTCATGTTTAGAGCTATTGAATAACATGTTTTCTATAGAAAGCTATTGTAACTAGAACAATTACGCAAGATAAACTTTGAATGTCGGATTGGCAACAATAGAGAAGAAGCATTGAGTTTTGAAGGTTACATTTCTATTGTGAAAACAGCATTGGTATTGTATGGATGAACTTATAAAGGTTTTCAATAGAAGTCTAGGAACTTTAAAAGACTGTTGTATTTACCACTATAGGAAAACCACAAGCATGATTAATGTGATAATGTATAAATTATATTTTACTTGTTTATACCAGATTTGAGAGTTGTAGCTTGGTAACAACTGGTGTTGTTGCAATTTAAATAATTCAACCAAACTTTCATTCTGTTCACAAGCCACAAAGTAGCATTAATTATAGTCAGAAGTCAGAATTTTAGTGGAAGTTAACTAAATAACATTTTGATATCAATAGGGTGTTGATCATCCATTCATCCACTGAATACACTTTTTAATCTACCATCTACCATCCATCTGTTGACATCTAAGGATCCATCAGTCTACCTTTTGTCTTTAAAGGCTCCATCTATCCATTAAATAAAGTTTGTTCATTCCATCCATCCATCCATCCATCCATCATGTTCAAAGACTCGACCCATTCAATAAATAAACATTTTTTTTAATCCATCCATCCATCCATTTATCCATCACCTGTCTATTGTCAGATATTTAAGGATTGTATTGTTTAAGGCTCCAGTAAATATACCTTCATACTTTGTTTGCACCCATTTATCCATTGTCACCTCAGGATACATCCATCCATCTATTGTTTTCAAAGACTCCATCTATCCTCTAAATAAACGTTGTTTATTTTATCCATCTATCCATCCATTCATCTGTCCACCAGTTGTTTTCAAAGACTCCTCATATTCAATAAATAAACTTTCAAACATCCATCCATTTACTCATCCATCAATTATAAGGATCCATCAAAATGTTTATTAGAAAACTTTACCCAAGCTTTTTTTTAACACCAATTTAACCAATGCAGTAAAAAACTGCAACAACTCATTCTCTGACATGTTTGAGCCCGAGCATTGTATGTAGCATAGCATCTCCACAGCATTACTGTTCATCACACTACAGGGCTGTAAACACTCTTATCAGGTGCACATTTCCAATCATGCTCGAGTCTCATTAAATGCACACAGTAAAGCTGACCTCTCTTTTAACCAAGCTAAGTTGTGAGACACACACACACAGGTAAAGATTGGCCTGTTTAAGATAAGCTCTCCAGTGCAAAATCCATTATTATCTGCTGCTGTTTGCTGTCAGCCTGCAAGGTCAACCCTAGATGAGGAATTCAGAAGAGGCTCAATCTGGCTTGGAACAAATCTGGTGCAGAAGAAGCTCTTCTGATCCCAGCAAGGTCAAGTGTTACTTGAGTACTCAAGTATGCTGTTGCATTCTGGGAAAGCATGCTGCTATAGAAATATCTCAGAATACATGTAATTATATTAATTTGGACTTGGGGCAAATAACAATCATTTATTTGCAATGTAGCCTAAAGCCTAAATACACATGACCCTAAATGTCTAATTTAAGGACAAATTTAATAAAAGTACAATTTAGAAATTCTTTAGAAACCTCTGTGTCAGTCTTTACAAGGAACTTATCCATAGACCATAAATAAGGCCAGTTAAGTGATCCACGGCAATTGTGCTCAAAACCTCTGTTAATGCTTTAGACATGCTTGGTGAAGAGAGTGAATGGATAATTACAGTGTGTCTTGCTGGGTCTATGTACATGGTAACCTTGATTAGTGTACAGGTCACTGGAGAGATTCTGTCTGGTCATTTGAAGCTGATTACTGGAGAGCACGGTCTGTGATTGCATTATGGAACTCTCACTGCAGCTGCTGTGTATTTATGGAGTGTGTTATACATTTAAAGGGCCAGTTTAATTATTTAGTTTATGAACAGTTTTAAACAGCTAGCTTAAAATGAAGGGATGGATAATATTGAGCATAAATTGTGAATATAAAACTTATTCTCATTCATTTAAAGTCAACACAGAGCTCCTAACCCATTTTACTGCTGTAATGTGACATTTCTGAGTGAAATTAAATATTCAATGAGATAAAAGTAGGGCAGTACAAGATTGTATCCTTTGGGAATTGATTGGATTCTGAAAAGTGGTAGTTTTGAGTCCGAAACACTACCAGCACTCAATTTTTGATTAACCTTTTTGTCAGTATGAGGCTGAAGGTCATCTTCACAAAGAACATCATCTTAACCTAATCCAGTTATCGAATCCATTGTTATTATAGAGTTTGTTATTTTAAATTACTTGTACACTGTAAAAAAAAGAAAAAAAAAAAACTCATTAATGTGCACAGCACCCCATATTGACAGAAAAAACACATAATTGTTGACACTCATATATTTAACTCAGGTGCTGTCCATTTCTTCTGATCATCCTTGAGATGGTTCCACACCTTCTTTTGAGTCCAGCTGTTTGATTATACTGATTGGACTTGATTAGGAAAGCCACACACCAATCTTTATAAGACCTTACAGCTCACAATGCATGTCAGAGCAAATGAGAATCGTAAGGTCAAAGGAACTACATGAAGAGCAGGACTGTGGCAAGGCACAGATCTGGCCAAGGTTACAAAAAATCTTAAGGTTCCAAAGAGCACAGTGGCCTCCATAATCCTTAAATGGAAGATGTTTGGGAGGACCAGAACCCTTCCTAGAGCTGGTTGTCAGGCCAAACTGAGCTATAGGGGGAGAAGAGCCCAAGGTAAAGAAGGACTATGTGAAATTTTTATTTTTATTATTTAGTAACACATTCTGTGTTTTTCTGTCAATATGGGGTGTTTTGTGTAAATTAATCAGGTAAACAAAAAAAACAAAAAAAACGAATGATTTTAGCAAATGGCTGCAATATAGCCAAGAGTGAACAATTTAAGGGGGTCTTTTCGTACCCACTGTACGTGTATATATACATAAACATAAATAAACTCATGTTTAATTAAATTGCTGTTGAAGTTCACTAGCAATTATCTGAGAGAACATTGTTTTAATGTAAGTCCTACACAAACCCAGCATTATGAATAAATGGTAAGTTACAATTGCCTGAAAAGCACAGTTTTTGGTAACGCCATTTTAAATGTAAAGTAACATTTATTACTTTTTAATAAAGTTAGTCACCATGATCCTTTTCCCCCCTTTGGAATAATGTGCACTGATTAAATGTGCACAATAACACCATAAGCACGCATTAAAGAAGTTTGTGATTTCATATCATGCAGTGTATATCAATACTTATCTCTGTTAAAATGTTCTCTTTTATTGCGTCCTTTCCTGGTAAAACTCTTTTGACTCCCATGCTCAGATCCATGTCTTCATAAGTTATGTTGAAAAGATTTGAGAGCTAATGATAGGTGGCCTCAGACAGATGAGATTGCAGTCTTTTCGGGGAATTAATCTGAGAATAGGTGGTAGGAAGAGACGAGGTGGACGTGGGTGTCAATAACACAATGGGAGTGAGTAAGTGTCGACCTGTCAGCCAGAAAGAGCTCACGTAAACAAGCTGTAAAATGGATGGCCTTTCTAGAAAATGCATTATGGTATTCAAATGAGAGACCTTTCTGATGCAAGCTTTTTCTGAAGTTTTTCTAAAGGAAAATATTCAAACTAGTATGCTGACAACTTAAATTTAAGCCAATTTGTATCTTTAGAAGACTGCATGGATATTCAGATTTCCCTTGTAATATTAACTTAAATTAAATTAAGTTAAATGTATACTGGGATTTAAGCAATGTGGCTTGGTAAATGTTTTTTTTTGCCAGTAAATGCTGATAATGGCTAAATGAAAACAATGATAAGTAATGATAATATATAATGTATATGTATGTATGTGTGTGTGTGTGTGTGTGTGTGTTTGTGTGTTTGCATATACAGCAAAAAAATTAAATGCCAGGGTGAATTTATTAAGTAAACTGTTCCTTTAAGAAAAAGAGCACACATGTGAAGTCGACAGCACTGTAAAAGCTGAATGGTTTGTTGAAAGGGCTGTTTGGATAGCAGCTGAAGAACAGATTGTGCTGAGAAAGGCTGAAGATAAATGAAAGATGATGTCAGTGCAAGTAAAAAGCTGTGAGAATGGGAAGACTTCAAAAGATCTGGAGCAGCTCTACCTGCTAACATTATTGGATTGGGTCTGTAAATACCCATCTCAAATTTTCCCAGCATACAACCCTTTTAGACTGAGTGATTTTTCATTTATCGGGCTCTTTCTTAAGGGCATGGATGTTCTTCTGTGTTCCCTGTGCGTACAGTTTCCTGCACCTTCCTCACCAAATCTTGCAGCGGGATGGACACACACATAAAAAAGCCCCAGCCAGTTGCGTTTTTTGTAAACACTGTATAAACCCTTGATCCGCTTGGGCCTCCTGATGATTTGTTTGTGCTCATCAGGGATTGAAATCTACAGATATAAGGTGAACGTGAGCCAGCTTAACTTTCTGAGAAGCTCCCTCTAATTTACAGTCCATATGAAATGCTGTTCACAGCCATAAATGGGCATATTTCTAAGTAAAACTACATTTTTGTTTGTGTAAATTTACATATCTTTATCCATTTTTTTCCAGGTTAGTTCATGTAAATATATTTTTGAGTACAATTGCAGTTGAGTAATTGTACAGCGTGGGCCATTTATATGGATACACCTTAATAAAATGGCCACCAATGGTCACCACCCATCTTGAAAAGTTCCCCCCTCACATATACTAATGTGCAACTAATGTGTATTAACAGGAAGTTAATATCACAAACCATGCCCGTATCCATATAAATGGCCCATCTTGTAGTTTGTTACAAATGGCATTTATCTGGATAGAAATATTATAGTGTCCTTTGGGGGATTCTGTACTTGTGTTTAAGTATTATTGAGAAATCGATACTTATACTCTTTACTCAATTATTTTCTGTAGTGCAATTATAATACTTTCTTATTCTTTGTCATTATTTTATTTTATTTTTTTTTGCAGGTCATTGTGATTTAAATCTTACTCAATTTACAAGCCAAACCAGCGTATTTGGTCATTACTATGATAATTTGTTCCTGCAAAGAGACATGTGATTAGTCACCTCAACCATTTTGAGCTAAAGCTATGCATTTTAATCACTGCTGATGATGGACTGACTTGACTCACGGTCGCGGATCGTTTCATAAACAACTATATTCAAATGTCAAACCATTAGAATATCAGCTGTTGGTATTATAAATTCAGGTCATATGTTTGAGAATATTGGATTCATTGTCTTGGAGACATAATCAGGACACTGAGGAAATTGGTATTAAATGGCTAAATGTTTGTGCATAAAAAAAAATGATCCCCTGTCTCTTAATTTCAGCAGTCATTTTTTAGTCAAATTCAGTTTTTAAAAACTTATGTACAAAAAAATCCACATATCAGTCCAAAAAAATGATTTTAGCTAAATGTACATTTTAATTGTGTTACAGTGTAATACTTAAACATACATTTGACCTTCATCAAGAACTATCTATATATTTTATTTATGTATTATTTTGAAGGTCACAAAGCAGGTAGATGCAAGGATAGGGGTTAAAACTTGAAGGAATTCATTATAGCTGAAAATGATAGCTTTAGAAGTTGAATTTTTTATGCAGCATTAAAGACTACTACATCGTCTTCTTCTTTTGTTTTCCCTTTGAAATCATGTGCTTCAATAAATCATGCACAATAAGACCAGGAACATGCATTAAAAAAGCAAATGGGGTCGATTTTGATTTCATGTTGACTTGAAACATCCTATCAATTTACTTTTGTATATTGCTTCATTTGCTTTGTAAAATTACAGCTATCGGATATAAAGGCTTAGAAAGCGAGGTTGACTGATGGCACTTTGGCTAATGATGTTACAAATAATGTTACTTTATAAAGTTGCTTAAACCCACCAACCTGTGTCTTTGAGATTATGTATAGTCTTTATTATGTTATTAACTCAGATGATTGAAGAACGAGATGAATTGTAGGTGGTCATAAGTGACAGCGAGAGGAGGGTTTAATGGTGATTGAAAGGCTAAAGCTGGAAAGGGAGAGGAAGAGTAGGAGAACTTGATTTACAGTCAGCCGAATGATTGTGCTTTTGCCTGTGAACAGACATTGCTCAACACCAAGGACGGTAGCGCATTACTTAATTGCAGAATTGAGGCTTTGTTGCTGTATTCCCAAAGGCTCAATGAGGCTGTTATTCCTCCGTAATAAACGATAAAATGCTGATGTGTTTTAGAGTTTCACCAGTATCTGGAGGCCGTGATGTTCTCATGTTCACAGCTTTTGCATAAACGGGAAAAAAAAAGTACATCTGCCTGCTGTTGCATATTATGTGTCAATCCATCAACTCTTCTGCTTGAAATGAATATTTCATGCTTGCAAAAATGTTATCTCATAAAATAAGATATCTATTTGATCTCTGCTGCCAAAATTCTCTGTCTGCCACTGCAGTCCTGTCATTTCTGTTATATCATATTTGTTGTAATGGATAAAATATTAAAGTCACAATTTTTTAAAGATGGATGAATTTAAATCATTGCACTACATTTGGGGATTACTCATTTCCCTGGGTGCTGCAATAACTTTTACACATTAGTGGCTAAAGAAAATAGATTCAAACAGTCAGAGCAGAATACGTGTGCTTCTAAAAGAAACAGTATGGCTGCCGAATATTTTTTTTTTTTTTTTCAACAGTCCTTTCATAAAGTCACTTACTTTGTGAATAAGCAATTTTGAACAAATCATTTCAATTAATGACTTAATGAATTACTCATTAAGACAAAGACTTGCTGCCACCTAGTCTCAGCCTCAGACGTCAAGTCCATGGCTGAATGGCATATGGAACACAGAAATGAAAACACTTTAGGAGTTTCAAAGTCATCATTGGATTGGTTGAATTATACAGGATTTCCGGGAGATACTGCAACGCTAAAAAGAAAGCTGTCGGGTGATGATGAGTGCTTATTAGGATCAACTCTCTGGATTCTCAAAAATATGTGAAATATTGCAGCATAGAATCTTTAAAATACATCCCAGAGTTTTACACACCAATCTATTAATGTGAACTGTAAAAAAAAAAAAACTGTACTTTTACATTACACTTTACATTTTACAGACTTTTCCCGTTTTTTTTTTGCATTTTGTTCCCTGTATTTCTGAAATACGGTGGGAAGTGGTAAAATTACATGGAATAGACTATAAATATATTGCAAACCATGTTATTTTACATAAATAACATGGTTTCTAACCATCCCCTACTATATTACCATCCACCAAAGATGATAACATACAGTTTATTATAAGTGGTTACATTTAACACACTAACAAAATTCTGTTAATTACATTTTTTTTAAAAGATTGTTAGGCTGCATGGTTTTGGTTGGCCTAATTAAACACTTCCCATAACACCTACTTGTTACATTTAAAAAAAAATGTCATCTATTCTAATATTATTATTTTTTTTATCCAGATTAGATGATCAATCCAGCTACCTGAATCCACTCCGACCAGATGGTGGATCAGCACAGACCTCTATAGACCTGAATGTCAGCGGAGACCAGGACATCTACATGAGCCCCAGAGACAATTTATCAGTTAAAACCACATCACCTCAATAACCATTGAGACAAAACCACAGGAACCAGATGAGTCCTCTGCACATCTGACTTTGTTGCAGAACGGTGGAGTTTTGGTTCCTTAAAAACACTGTTTTTGTGTTTTATACTGTAAAGCTTCTTTGACACAATCTGAATTGTAAAAAGTGCTGTATAAATGATGACATGACTTGCTGCAGTTTAATCGCTCAACCCCTTTATTTCTATGCAGTCAACGAACCTAACGGAGTTCAATTAAAACTTCTTTAGACTTTTAGGCTCTTGACACGTACTAAGTTGTTGAAAAATTGTACATTTAAAATAAAACAGGTAGTACTGTTTACAGTAACTGTAATGTTAATGGTATGGAAGAATAATAAATGTGCATACGGTTTTTGGCAATGTGAAGTTACATCCTGTTATATCGAGATGTTGTGATACAGTATGTATTAAGCAATCTGTAAAAATTGTGTACAGAAGTGTGAGAATGTAATATTTTAGTGTTAAGCAACAAAAGTGATGGAACAGCATCATAGTCTTTTTAATAATTTGTATTTTGATATTGATTTGAAACAAAACAAAACTGCTTCAAGTCAATGCAGTTGTTTAAATAGGGAAACATCATGGTGTTGAATATCTGTTTTTAAAATGAACTGACCAGTGTTGGGGAATATTAGTTTTTTGAGTGTGGATGCTGATGTGTTCTGATATGGATTTTTTTAAACAGTTAAAAAAAGTAATATGAATAAAAGTGAATGCATTCAAGAGCTACATGTGTAAATATAGTTTCCCCACGAGTAACTGTAATATATTCAGTTGTATTTTGTAGCAAGTTTTGAGAAGCCTCATTCTTCAGAAATACCAATCCTTGCACAAACAAAAAGAGGTTTGCACAGCGATAGATAAAGTTAATGGACATGGCAAGGAAACACTACAAAGTCCCAAGTGCAATTTATGCCTGACTAAGAAGCCTAAAGAAATGCAAGCATTGTTCTTTCACTCCTTTTTCATTTTGTTTATTCCTTTGACACCATGGCACGCAACAGATCCCCCCACCCTCTCTCTGTCACACAGCAGTAAACAAATGTTACGAGAGTCTTGCATTCATTAATCCAGAATAGACAAAAGCCAGTCCCTGGTTCAAGGTAAAAAAAAACAAAACAAAACAAAAACAAAGCGATCTGAAAGAAAAGCTTTCTTGCATTTCCTCTTACCTCTAAACCCCAGCCATGATCTGCTACAGTCTTGGAACTCATTGAATGCGCATTGAGGCATTACTGCGTTTATTTATTTATTCTGTATTATGCTAATCATCTTTGCTGGTATTTTGGCTCATTGTCCTGATTAAGACGTCTCACGCAAACCGCTCTGGAAAGTATGCAAAGCAGACGCTGCCAAAGGTGGTGAAGTATTCATTCCCTGCCGTGATTCATGTTTGCTGATGTGCTGTGGCCTTGAGCATTCCATTGTCACGTTTGTCTTTGTTTATTCTACCTAAATTCACGTTTACTTGCTTGATAATGAAACAGGTCTTGCAGAAAGCGAAGAAATCCCTGTTCTAGGAAGCCTGACAGTAAAGTTCAAAATAGAAAGTAAGGCAAATGCTAATATATCTTTTCCTTTTCCTCTGAGTGACATATAGGATGTTCAGGTGAACTGCTCCATTAAAAGGGTGGAGGGCACAAGTGCATACTTCATTAGAGGGAAAATCCTCTTTAAATGTTAGATAAAGCGAGGTGTTCAAATCATGCTCGGCTCGGCAGGGGACGAAGCCATCTGTTTTAAGATGAATTTGGCACAAAACGAAGCTTTAATCACTACTAAGAAGGAACTTCACTCTGGGAGATTTGTTTAGTCTCTTCCTCTCCACATGTCTGTATGTATTTGGAAAAAGTATAGGCGACAGTGACACAGAGGCGAGGCCCATCAGCGATGAATCTTACTAACGTGAAATAATATTCATACTGAAATGTCTCATTTTACTTGATAAGTGTGCGGAAAGATCAGGTCGGGTTATGATCTGCTAAAGGCGATGTTCTTTGGAAGGCTCCGGCACTTTTCTGCATGGAAATTAGATTCCAGCTTCATGTTGTGCTGTTATGACCACATATTCAGAAATGCACCGCTGAATATGAATGGCTTGTGATTAAAGATCACTGTCAGTGCGTACATGTCTTCCACCAAAATGTGTGCATCATGCTAAAAGCCAATTTTCACCTGATGACAGATTCGTGTACACGATGCAATACAATAGAAAAATTGCATTATTTGACCCGTCAGCTGCATTATTATTAGAATTAATGGCAACATTTCCCTCTCTGTATTGTCTCGTGGCTGGAATTTGTCGCTCCCAGTATGTGCTGATATATTTGCCATAAACACTTTTTTTCTTCGTTAATGAACATGTTTTATATATCACGTGTTTTACTGGAGTAATGGACTAAAACAGTCAGCTATGTCAACAGACAGTTACGCAAAGAAAAACAAAGTTTTCATTCACTAATACTCGCATGTAATGCAATTAATCACTTCCAAAATAAAAGTTTACATAATATATGTGTGTGTGCTGTGTACGTTTATAAATACAAACACATACAGTATATATTTCGAAGGTATTCATATTCACATATATATATTTCAAATTATAAAAAACACATTTCTTAGTGTTGTCAAATGCTTAATCATGATCAATCCCATCCAAAATAAAAGTTTTTATGTGATATATATATATATATATATATATATAGTATGTGTATAGTATGTGTATTTGCATTTAAAATAATATTTGATTCAAATGATCAATAAATTAAAACTTAAAACTATTTTTATTATTTTAGGTTTGCACCAATTTAAATTATTTATTTAGACTTGCATAGATGTAGTTGATTCTAAACTTAGAGTCTAAATGAATTGTGATTTGTGTAGAAATGTTGCATCCAGGTTTTATGCACATGTTTTTTTATGCATGGCTAGTGAACTAGACCAAATGTGTCTTTTACTCAAATGAGTTTGCATCCCTTGTATGACTTTGCTTGATGTTTATCAAACATTGTTACAGTATTTCAAATGGGTAGGCTGTTATATAACTGTCTCGTCGTACCTACAGACATGTCAATGTAATAAAAATATAGTGGCAGACTGTGATTTATGTGCTTTTGCTACATTACGAAACTGAGTCTCTGGGTTCCTTTAATATGGAACCGAATGTGTTAATTAATTTAGTCCAGCGAATATAAGCAGTGGGTCTGGATTAAACAAATTAAAGAAAAGGCCGACAGCTTGGGCACAGGCTTTGGCTCAGAAGAGATGACTTCCGAAAGCTGTTACAGTTAATAACCAGTGTTGCGACCTAAAAGCAATCGTGGTGGAAAAGCGCTTCTTACCTTTCCAACATACTGAGGGTCCGAGCCCATGTACTCCTCAAGCACGAAGAACTGGTTCCACACCCAGCCCCTCTTGACCCTCTGGAATCCTCTGGAACCTCCATTCCTTCCTGCTGCCGATGGCCCCATCTGGCTGTGGGGCCACCCTTGCCCTGGCCTGCTTTGGAAGGGAGCGCAGGAGCTCTGCTCAAAGAGGAAGCACAGGAACAGCAGCAGGCAGTTCCTTCTCAGCATTGGGCGGTCTGTTACGGCGCTGTTCCCACGTCAAGGTCCAGAGGAAAAAGGGGATGTGAGAGACAAGAGATCCAGGGCTCCGAGGCTCACGAGCTGGAGCGTGAAGCCAGTGGGGACTGAGGAGAGGTCAGGGGTCTGGTGCTCTACCACTCCCCTCGCCGGAGAAATTAGTCGGGTCAACCAGATGGTAGATTCATCACCTGCAACTGAAGAAAAGACATGGACATGAATAGACATGAAACTGATATTTAAATGAGTTATTTTAAAAACATACGATAGTTACTGTACATTCTGTTTAATATCTAGTCCTCTAGAGATACAAGTGAGCTGTTTTGACCCCTGTTTGGCATCTGAGAGGATGTTCGGTGAAAGCAAAGAAACATAAATCCTTAATGCATCCTCTAAAATGCTCTACGGCTGCTGTGGAATACTGTCTTTCTATTAATAATGTCTGTATATTCACAGCATGCCCATTCTTAGAGAGATGTGGAATTGCATACTATGTAGCTGTCATAGCGGTTATGCATGCACGCACGCTCTTTGTTTCTGTCTTGAGGGTAAAAAAGTTTTTTCCCGCTGCTGGAATTGAGGTACCTGCATACACTGCGTATTGAGGTTTCGGAGGGCAATATTAATATTAAATAATAAATAATTTCATTAATATCAGTGCAGGATATAAAGGTCCAAAATGGTGCTGCCTAATAATTGTTTTATTGGAAACTGTGATTAATTATTCATTCATTAAGAATGCATTAAAATGATCAAAAGCATTTAAACAGTTGCAAAAAAAAAAAAAAGAAAAAAAAAAAATATATATATATACACAGTTCGTTTGCATTTACTCTTTTTAAAAGAGTTCTGAATAGGGCTCACACACACAATAAATAAATAAATAAAATATGAAGCAAAATCCTTAACTTTTCAATAATAATATAAGCAATACTACAATGATTTCTGAATGATCATGTGACACTGAATGCTTGAATAATTATGCTGAAAATTCTGCTTTCCATTACAAAAATAAATTATATTTTAAAATGCATTACAATAGAAAACAGTTTATATTGTAATAATATTTAATACTATTAGTGTCTCTATTGTATTTTTTAATCAAATAAATTCAGCCTTGCTAAGCATAAGTGTCACAGTCAGCTGGAAGTGCCAGCCCAGATCAGGGGATGGCACTTCAGTGCCCAGCGAACTCTCTGTTTTATGTCTGTTTTCACTCATGGACTCTCATCAATGAACTCGTCTCCGCCCACTCGTTTGTTGTCAAGGTACTTCATTGTTTGCCCCACCCCTTGACCTACTTTCACTTGTATAAAACCCGTATGTGTTTGTATGTCTCCACGGTCCATTAGCACTGTCATCCCATTAGTTTTCCTACCCTTGTTCTTGTGTTTCTAAGTGTCTGTTTGGATTTATCGCTGGATTACGCCTTTGTCTCGTCCCACAGACTGTATTTATTGTTGCCAACTCTTGCGCGGACTCTGACCACTCTTTTGCTCTGCCTCCTCCATTCCTGTCTGCCGGTAACTACCCTTAAGCCTGTCTGTTTTGCTCGTTTTATTTAATAAACAAAAATCATCAGTGACATCAACTAAATCAGTGAAACTCGATTGCAACCAGATTATACCCCGCTCTTGTTATTCATCCACAGAAATGCAGTTTTACTTCATCCAAGCAGTGCATGTTTTAGCATGGGATTTGAACCTGGTAAGATTTGTACAAGAAATGTGAACCTTTGGCCCATTACTTGTTATTCTTTATGGCTTAGTCTTTATTAGTTTTAATGGTAACATTATTAGGGCTGTGCTGATGCAATCATTTAAATAGAGAAGTATTTGTTGTCATAATATTGTATATTAGATCCTTTTACCAATATTTGTATTTTTGTGCATTCATTGCATGTCCTGCTGGTCGATAATTGAAGAAGCAAGTCATCCAAATAAGCACAAACTGGCAGATTTATCTCAGCACGGTCAGATACATTTCTGTGAGGTACGAGAGATTGAATCTCTATCAGCTCTCGTGTTTGATGTAGTTACAGTCGCAATCCAATTCATGATTTTATGATGCACTGCAATGCATTTAAATGTGACATGTATCATGATGATATCATATCACAAGTTAGCTGTCGAAAAGCTGTTCCTAAAAGTATCATTAGTTGAGTCCAGGATATTTGCGATCATGTGACGATTTCTTTGAATTTTGACTTCATAGCAGGTACTTTTTAAAATGATAGTAAAAGATGTGGATGTTCATTTGATGACTGTATCTTTCTGTCACTTTCACACTTTCGCTTGCGCCTGTCACTGCTTAAAGTTCGATGGTAAAGCTGAGAGAACATTTATCTGTGAATAATTATCACATCATATCATGTTAAAAATAACCTTTGTCACTTTGTTAGCAAAAAGCAATTGCATTAAAGTCAACAGCAATTTCACATAGAAGCTGTCACCAGAAGCAGCTTGCAATTATTGCTGGGATCCATCAAGGATCGTAACAAGCTAGCGGTTATCTGAGCATCTCAGGCTAGGAACACGTTCAACAAGATGTGTCAGGATCCTAAATTACCATGATTAGATGGTAATTTAATCAATCAATTAGTTTCCCTGAGAAAGGGACAAAGCATTCCTCTCATTCAAAAACAAAAACAACAAATAAAGCTTTCAGCGTGGATTTGGCTGACATTAAACCATATTTGAGATGCGATGGATCACGGGACGTCCAAGAACTGAGACAAAGACATGACCGTAATTACTGGGGACTGTCATATACTCCGATATTGCTGCCATCGGCAATTAAGCACTGTTTTAGCAGTATGAGATCAGTTCTGGCAGTTCATGAAAGGGAATGCCTTTTAATTGGTCACTCAAACACTACTAACAAAAATCCTTGTGTTAGTACTAGCAGTATGTTGGAAGGAAATCTACCAAATGTCTGAGACCAGATTGAATTACAAGCAATACCAATAAGCATTTTTATATTGATTTTTAAATACATTGCCATTCTGAATTTTTGTCAATAAGATTTTTTTTTTTTTACATCTTTTCAAAGAAGTAGCTTCGGTTCACCGGTATTGCATTTATTTGGTCAGTCAGTGCTGTAAAAACCTCAATATTTTGAAAGATTAAAATATATATATGATGCAAATCTAAATTTTCTCCAATGTCACATGATCTTTCAGAAATAATTATAATATGCTTATATTTTCTTGTCCAAACTAAAACTCTCTTGTCCAAAATCTAAAAGCTCTTTCTTGGCACAGTTTTAACTTTTCAAAAAAAAACAAAAAAAAACTATCAATTACAGTAAAGGTAAAAAATAAATTCATAAATAATGATAATACAAGTAAATTAAATATTAAATTCTACTGACCTCAAACATTTGAATGGGGCTGTATGAGACTGTCGGGTTTTTTAATTCGATGTTTAATTGATATAATATTTTATTTTTTTTAATTAGTTGAATTATCTAACTTTATTAACAATTAATAAATGCTGTTAAAATTTTGTTAGTTCAAAATATGTGAGGCATTATGTTAATAAATGTTATTGTGCAATGTTTTCACTTTTGGCCTTTCTTCTTTCTTTTTTTTTTTTTTTGGACCCTATTGTAATTATAAAAGATATTTGTTAAGCCTTTAATCTTTGGAAATGTCAAAGGACTGGAAGAGGCACATAAGAGACAGCCACTCTGACGCAAATGAGGCTTAAGGATGATGTTTGTCTGTTTTTCAGTAGCCAGATATTTTCTTTAGCTCCTGATGCAATGCTGTAACAGAGCTACTGTACATCACTGCACTCACCACCACCTTGTCGATCCTGAGAATCCAGTGCAGATCATAGTTTTCAACATTTTTTCCAGCTCTGAACCACCTCATTCATTCTGATGCCAATCCAATAATTCTCCGATATGCATCAATGCATCCTGCCTCTCCTGTGTGGGTCATTGGCTTCGGGATTGATCGCTAGCTGTTTGTGTCCAGGTCAATGTGCTTATCAGTTTGCCAGCTCTGAACCCCACCTGCTACCACCCAGTGGTGCTTTGGCAGCATTCACGTGCATCAAGTGTAAACAGTTACTCGGTCTTGCCAGGTTTCTCAGTTAGCTCACAATAGATCTGGAGGTGCTGGCACACCAAGAATGGTCAGAGAAGGCCAAAAGGAGGAGCATAGCTCTCCAAGCCCGCCAGACTCCACACTCCTGCAGGAGAGGTGTCAGTGGAGAAGCAGTTGACTTGCTCTCAGCCGAAACAAGCTTTTTTTCAAAGCCAAATAAAATCAAAGAGATGCTTCAAACAGGTTCCTATGGGATGAGAGACGGCTGGTGAAATTTAACCTGCCTGTTCTAATCAAGCAAACGTGAAAAGTTGAAATGTAAGCAACGGTTATAAAATTGCAGCAGTAACTTCAGGCTCTTACCATGCAGGTTCCATTTGAGTTGTCCCCAATTAAATGTGTCTTGCTAAATCGTGTTAGATAGCATATTTACTATCTAATGTACTATGGACTGTATGCTGAGTTTTTGTTATGAGGAAAGCAAACAGAGGAATATGCATTTGTGCGTCTTGATAAAAATGAAACAGCCAGCTATCTATCTATATATATATA
>JAUYWG010000046.1:16653326-16664386 GCA_034779775.1 Enteromius afrohamiltoni | reverse complement strand
TTTATACGTAAAATACTGCATACTAAATAATATGATATAATAATATAATATTATGTAATTCATGCAGTTTATTTTATTTAAATATTGTCTATTAATAATAGTGAAGTATATATTTATTAGTATTATTGGTAATATATATATCTGGTAATATTATCTGTTATTATTATTGTTATAATTATTATTTGTAATCAGTGAAATCTCTCTTTTATGACAGCCTCAGATGATGATGATTTTGTCTTTGTCTGGTGAGAAAGAAGATGGAAAAGAACGATATAGGAAATATAGAAACTTTAGCTGAAGTTGTTCAATCACATGGTGGACTGCTGCAGTTCCTTTAAACTTTTTCAGAACGCGAACATTTGATCAACTGCAGCAGGCAATTTCAGTTTGTAGGTGAACGCGCGGTGCATCTGTATAGTTTGATTGATTTTCAAACGTCCCTACAATGTTAAAGGCAAGCCTACGCCCTTGATTCCACCGCATGGAGACTGGCTTATGTCAACACTTTCGAAACCTCCGTCACTTCAGCATAGATTGAGGTGACCTAAAGTCAAACTCATCCCAGTCATCCGATGCCTGTGAAACACATATATCTCTTCTACTGGAGTTTTTGCAGGGCACTGCTCTGAATTTCACTCAATTACAGAATGGCTTCTGCAGTTCCAGCCCAGTCATTTGGTCAAAATGTGGCTGTGCAAGTTGCATCATACTACTTTTGGAAGCTGTAATGTCAAATTTTTAGCGGTGCAAAATAGGTTTGGTTCACTGACTGTTCTCAGCACACAGAGAGGAGGATAGAGAAAGTGGACTGGCAGGAAGAGGGAAGCGTTCACGCTGCATTTCAAGGAGATAACTGACTGCAGTAGATGAATTCCCAGACAGCCCCAGACTGCCAGCCTCCATTACGTTTTTCCAATCTCCATAACCTGAATGACTTAAACACATCTGGACATTTAGGCTAATTAAGGTTCCGTGATTGATCCTGTTAAGCAATTAAAGGATTGGATTAAACAAAGTTCAAGGAAAACCAACCCATCAGCAGGAGTTCATTTGATGATTTGCATTTAATTAGCGTTGGTGGGTCTGGGCAAATTACCTAGCCTAAATTTGCCAGTCTGAGAAGGCACACTCAAGACTAAAAATATTGAGCGGTGGTGTTCGCTCAATATGTATTTTAAATTAAGAGATTATTTGGAATATTTACTCTAAATACCAGAAGAACTAGATTTGTAGAAAAACAACAGTTGAGCATCAAAGAACGCAAGATGCATGTAAGGTGGTTCTGACTGATTAATTATTCTAAGATGAAAAATCATTTTTCCAACTCATATGATTTCATAGATATGTTTTTTGTTCATCTTAGTGCATTAACGTTCTTAATGTTAACAGATACAACTTTTAATTTTTAAAAATGTATTATCAAATGTATACGGAACTAAATTATGTTTTCAATCAAAAAGTGATAGCAAATGTTATAATTTATTTCAAAGAAATGTTTAGACTTAAGAGTGAAATTGTATTTTCTTGTAAAACATGCTCCTATGTACATATATATATATATATATATATATATACAGCCTATTCATATATATATTTTTTTTATGTATAGAAATGTAAAAATATAAAGGCTATCAATCTATCAAAGTATTGATTATAACTAGTATGTGTTATATATATATATATATATATATACTGCAGTTAAATAATTTTAAGCCATTAAACCTTATTTTAAAATGCTACTGAAGTTTTAAATAATAATTCATTACTGCCATATAATTATAATATGCATAAAAAGCAAGTACTGTCCAATAATGTACAAGAATAATGATTTTTGAGCTATTGAATGGCTTCAGAAGACTTCTTTTTAAAAACTACTTTTTATTGTTTGAATGTTTTAGTCCCCATTTAGTGCTTAAACATCAAGGACAAATCTGTTTAATTTCTTCTTGCGAGTTCTTTAGGAAATAAAGGTAAGAAAAAAGGTAAAAATTATTTTTTAAAAATATTTTTTTATTTTTTTAAGTTTAATCACCAGTGTGTGTTGAAATATGCTGTTACAAACAATAATTAGGCTACTTTTATATGATTGCATTGACTGCTTCCGCTGTCTGTCTTTCAAAGCCTCCATTCTAAATTGATTATAAATGATGTGATTCTATAAGTCATTGTCAGACTAATGAAATTAAGACTCGTCTGGCTGACACCCGTTGTCTTGGGCTAATTCCATAGACCTGAAACGCCGGTGCATGGGAGAGATGACTTTATCAAGGTTAAGCAGCATTTCCCCTTTCACTTGCACCCGCAAGATGCTGCTTTAAAGTCTAAACTTATCAGCCGGGTTCTTCTCCTCCTCCACCTGTGCTCGCGATCAAGACAAGCTGTCACAACGTGGGTCGTCCGCGTGACGTTGAGGGTCAGTGCTTATTCCTCACTGACATAATGGAATATGACTGCTCCCGCGGTTACGGAAGAGTCCAGAACGCTCCACCGCTCGTTTTGGACGGGCTGCGTCGTGCCGCATGCTTGATGAGAGCGTGCTTCATTAGCATGTGTCAAGCCTTGCGTTTGGAGCCCTGACCTGCATGTTGGCCCCCGATAACACAGAGCCTGGGCCTGACAGCATTCCCTGAGTGTTGCCCGACGTTCCCCGTTCTCATCACCTTCAATAATCAGCGAGCATATGGCTCGCCGAGCTGCCGCCGCCGATTAAGAGGCGGGAGACATAACTCCCTGGGAAAGTTATTAGTTGTCAGGCCTGTCGTAAACATGATTAACTGATAAGCAGCTGCAACTGTGGCAAACCGGAGAAAGAAAGATGGAGCTCATCTGGATGAAGACCTTAATCTAAAATGTGTTTATTACTCAATACTAGATGCGGGGGTGGTGGTATTTTAATTGTGTCGAAGGCACAGGTGCGTGAGTATGTGTGTGTGTGTGTGAGAGAGAGAGGCTGTAGGGTGAATAATATTCTATAAGACATGGAAAGCATCGGTGTTTTAATTAAGTTAAATGGATCCTTGGAATTCTCTAGGGAGTTTTGAATGATGTCATATCGCCATAACACCATATACTGTAAATCTTTAGGGACCACTAACCACAAAACATGCCTATGACTGCAAATTGTGACCCTCATAAGTGCTTATTTGCACACATGCATTTTCAAATGTTTGCTTAGACAGTGAAATTTATGTTATTAAAGTTCTAACAGCAATTAAAACGTAGCCTTTCATGTACAGCATCGTTTGCTCTACTGTAATTGAGAAATTCATTTTTTATTTTTTTTTTTTATTTTAGGTTTAAGTTTAGGTTTTTCTTCTGTTTTTTTTTTTTTTTTTTTTTTTTTCATTTATATGTATCTGCTCTATTATATTATATTATACTATATTATGTGTGATTTTATTGTCATAATCAACATAATTTCAGTACTATGCCTAGAATTTAAAATGTTAAAAAAAAAATTGTATATTTGTAAGAGCGAGATGACCTCTTTGTGAAACCAATATTCAGAAACTTCTCACGGCCAAAGAACATGCAACAAAACAATGAAAGCTAATCTGGAAAAGGAATATTAAAAGACAGTAAACAATCAACCCCCAGACCTTCTTGCCCATTTTACGACCCCCTCCCCTTCCCTGAATTCCCCATCTGCTGACGAAGAAAATATTAGTCTCCTTCCAACCTCTGAGCAATTATCAGACTGGCGGTTTCATGTTTATGAGAAGGGATGCCAGACTCCGATGACATTAGGTCCCCTATGAACGGATATTTGAAAGTATAGCACGTCTAGAAGAATCAGATCTCTAAATTAAGATAACTAAATTCAAGATCAGCACCTAAATTTAGTAGTATAATTTTAATCTCAGAGAACATAAAATTGGAGTCAGATTTTAACAAGGTAAAAGTTAAAAGTAAATTAGAAATTTAAGTTAGAAGAAATGGAGTGTTTATACAGGAGCGCAGGAAAAGCCATACATGCAGAATCCGGGCTAGTAAACCAGATCCTTTCATATTGCAACTAAAATATTGTATATTAATCTACCAATTGTCAACCATAAACAATATGGTAAAAAAAAAAAATAATAAATTAGATTTTACGGTTTAAAGTTACATTTACAGTTAAATACTGTAATTCTACTAACTGACATAATGTTAATTAACCAACCCGGTAAAATACTGAAATCTGTTTTGTACCTTTGAGATACACTGATAAGCACTAAATGCAGGTGTTGATGAGAAAGTCAAATGATGAACCAGCAGCTTTAAACATGAACATATATAGAAGGTGCTCAGTGTCATTCACACAAGCACTAAACACCATTACTTCCTTTTACCATACACTTCAGCATAATTTCTGCATCTACTGAACTCATTTCTAGTTCCTTGTTTTTCCTTGTTTTCCACATGGAAAGTTTTTCTGTACCAATTAAATCATTTAATAAACATATTTTTCCTCTATGTACCACTTTATATCTGAGCCCCCCAATAAAAACCTTTTGGGAAAACCCCTCAACAAAGCCTTGAAACCAAGCACTAAGCAACCTAAAAAGACTTCCAAGTCTCAAATATCTCAGAAACAAATGTTCTATAGTTTCTTCAGCTCCACAAAACCTACACTCCCCCCAACTGCTGGATTGAGGTGTGCCACATGTCTGTCCGTAGCTATTGCCCTGTGAATGATTCTCCACTGCAGATCAGAGAGAGAGAGAGAGAGAGAGAGAGAGAGAGAGAGAGAGCGTTTACATAAAGCGGTGCAGTCCAGGTAACCTATCATTTACCAAGTGGGAATTTGCTTTGAGAAATAGCATTTAAGCTGAGAAGTATGCATAATTTACCATGCAAACTTGCAAACATATTACTCACCATCAGAAAATGGTCAGCAGAGATTTATGTGTCAATAAAATGCCCTTAAACTAACATGGCACCAGTAACATTTGAGTTGAAAGTGTAATTTCCAATTCATACAGGCGGTTCAAATATTGAATAGCACTCGAGTTTCAAGAGATACGGAGAATGCAGAATTCTCTCTCAAGGGAGTTATTTGTAGACAAACAGCTTCGAGTAATATCTTATTCTGTGAATGACATTGAGCATGCAAATTACACATCATCAGTAGCGCTTGTGAGTTAGGACGGATTACCCCTGACCACCTTCTCCAAGACCCTATACAATACAATTGTTGTTTATCACTGCTTCGGATGCAGGACTGCAGTGAGGATAAAGACAGGACCAATACTAGAAGAAAAATGAGAAGCAGAACGGGGTGTTTATATAAAGACAGGGAAAGAAAACAAAGATGGAAAGAGCTAATAAAGTGTGTACCAGCCTAATAAATAATCAAGAAAGACATCATGAATTTAACAAACTGACAATAAGAAGAACCACAATGTTAATAAACTAGCTAACTTAATAAATCAATAATTTAATGGACTCAGAAAATGGTTCTAGTCATTTTATGACCTCTTTTTATTTAATTTCACTGAACAAAATATTTTTGAGTGCATAAGTGCAGAGTGAGTCCTTAGAATTATTTTTTTTTCAGGGCCGTTTATTTTTATCCTGTCTATTTACCTGTTAAATATTTAAATTTTAGTTAAATATTATTTTAAATGAGCTTAATGTTCAGGAACACAAGCATATAGATGATCTAAAATGCACTGAAAGCCTTTAAAGAAACACTTCACTTTCTTTGGAAATAATCTCATTTCCCAACTCACCAAGAGATAAACAGTTGAGTTTTACCATTTTTGAATCCATTTAGCCGATCTTCAGGTATAGCGGTTATTTGAAAACAGTAAAACTCAACTGTTTAACTCTTGGAGTCGGAGAATGGAAAAGCCTATTTCCAAAAAAAACTGAAGTGTTCCTTTAAGCCGGTGCACAGACGCTCTTGGTTTGATCAGTCAAGCTGCGTAACAGTGGATGGCAGTGCCAGCTCAGGGCCAAAGGTTATCACACCTGAGTACATCTGAATCACAGCCAAGCTTTTCTTCTAGTTTTCATTTAGCCTGGGATGCTGAGTCAGATGGCTTTTACTCAAGCTCTCATTCTTTTCTCTTGTTTCACTCATCTACTTCTTGTTCCACATCCATCTCATTGTGCTACTGTCAGTTTGAGTGGCATGTGTGAGAATTAAGCTTTATATTAAGAGCAGTGATCAATGTCTGCAAATGGATATGCGGTGCTGTGTTTTCACGCAAGCTTTGACTCAATGGGTGATTAAACAATTCGCTGGATATATTTTGGTGCAGGGCAATCATTGTAAAGCGGCTCTACATGATTATGCGGTCGATACTAAGAAAGCAACAAGGACTGGTAAATAAGAAAATGCTGAAGATCAAATGAGCTCTTAACTCTACAGTCTCACAGGTTAACAATAAAACTTGGCAGCAAGATGATGAGAACATTGCAATGTCGCAAATCAACCAAGGCTCAGGGCCAAAATGCCAACAGAATGACCAGACAAATCATACCCAAATTGAATTTTGAGATATGGTAATAGCCTGCTTATGGGTTTGGTACTTTTGCATTTAACCATTATAGAGGGATGTGAGATTCTATGTTCTATGTGAGTCAGGGCTATTAAAGTACTGTACACTAAAATGAAAACCATTAAAAATATTAGTGTTACTTGAAAGAACAGTAAACTTAAGTTCATTTACATTACAATTAGCAGAACGATTTATCCAAAGTGATTTACAAATCAGTCAAAAAATATTTTTTACAAGTCTTGATTCATATATTAGAATAACTAATACCAACATTTACTAATAAAAACAACAAAATACCAAACGTTATATAAAACCAGGATAATTCTATAGTTATTAATTAATTTTGTTCTATAGAAATGGCTAAAATGGTCAAAAGTGACAAGTATTATGAAAATAAATAATCAAATAAATGCCGTAATGGTTTCTATTTATCCAAGAACTTTTAAATAACAAATTTTACCTGTTTCCTTAAAAATATTAAGCAGCATGTAATTTGTATTGACTTTCAAAGGATAATGTGACACTGAAGTCTGGAGTCATCACAAGAATTAAGTAAAATATCAACATAGAAGACTTTTTATTTTATCATTATTTCACAATTTTACAGTTTTACTGTATTTTGGATTAAATAAATGCAGATTTGGTGAGCATAAGAATCTTTCAAAACATTTAAAATCTTACCACACCCCAAATCTTTGAATTTATTTCTATATAATATATAGATATAATTGTATATAATTGGAACATTTATGTTAGTGTGTATACAGTATTTTAATATTTTATATTGATTTGAGCTCATAGGCATTAGATTGAATTTCATTTAATGTCTTCAGTCAATGAAATTCAAGAAGGTTCACATATTTCATTTCTAATTAGAAATATATTTGAAATCTCTATATAATTAGGAGACAAAGTAAATAAATTCCACTGTAAGTCAGTGCCAGCGGCTAAACGTTGCCCCTTATTAAGAAAGTTCTCACACTACGCTATTGACTGACCTTTCTTTTGTTCAGCACTTCCAGTGACTTCCATTCAGCTGGAAAAGGTGCACCGATCGTCTTAGATTCTATCTAAATCAATGCCACTTTTGGCTACTAGAGAAACCAATGTTTATCAACAGAAGGGATAGCGTAGTGGTACAGTATGTGCCTGTTATAGACTGTCTCAGGATCCACAAGCAGCGTTACATGTTTGCGGAGGTTTAACCTCCCATTTATTGCTGCATGTTTTAGTCAATACAATATCGCTGTGTAAACACTATAGGATCAGGAGCTTTCCGCGTCCAAGGTTTGTCAGATACATAGCCGCCAGAGAAACGGCCATTTGAGTGACTCAAACCTGGAGCTAAGCTTTCTATTAACCAGCCAGCCATCTGGTACAACTGCCTGCAGCTTTGCACTGGTGGCCTGAACTACCATCCCATGCATGCCCTCCATCATAGCCTGGCCCAGGGCGGGAGGCAGAGGGAAGAAGGGAAATGAACCCGTGCGGATGGAGCTTAAGCCCCAGAGAGACCTCGGGTAGACTGGATTAAATGCCAATCGTGTCTGTCACTTAAATCTCCCAGCAGTCCAGAGAACTCCATCACACTAGGGCTGTAGCGACACATCTATTTCTTCTTATCTTTTCTCCAAACAGATTGAAGACCAAAATAAGAACTAATTTTAAAGGGATAGCTCATCCAAAAATCAAAGTTGTCAGTGTTTATTCCCCCCATGATTTTTTTTTTCCTGTTGAGTGCCAAAGACAATATTTAAAAAAATGTTGGTTACCAAACAGTTTACGGTAGCCATAGTATACGGCTAACAAAAACTCTTTGGTAATCAACAGTTATGATGTAATTTACTTACTTCCATGTAGTTTGATATATGTATGCTTGTATTTATTTAATGTAAAACATAAAGAGAATCTTCAGGCGGTGTAAAAAAAAAGTAACTGTGACTTTATAGTCAAGCAAAGAAAAATTTAGCTTTAGGCCCCAGCTTGTCTTCTGAATGGATCCATGAAGATTTTTTTTTCTTAATGAGTAATCAGAAATATTTGTTTTCTTCATTCTGAACAATATATTACTTTAATAGTTTGCTTTAAGGTCATTTTGTGAGATTTTTGATAAAAAAATGTGCTTGTCATATAATATTTTGAAATAAATGCTACTTGAAATGTTGTTACATATTTTAAATACATTTTAGTCACTTAAGTCTTCCAAACACAGATCACTATCTATGTAAGAATATTTTTATTTTATTGTACTTGTATTTTAACAAACATAACAGTAAATTTTATATAAAAGATTTTAAATTCAAATAAATATGTTTTAGTCCTGGAAAAAGAATGCACCACAGTTTCCACTATATATATATATATATATATATATATATTAGTATCTCTAACTCTTTTCAGCATTATTAATAAGATATGTTTCTTGAATACAAAAACAGCATAAACGTAGCCAATATGACTCATACTATATTTAAACAACAATATACACTTAAAAAAAAAAAAAAAAAACAACAATAAGTAATAGATAGCAAATATTGCCCCTTTAAAAGAACATTCAAAATACTTTACAATATACTTTCTGGACAAAACCTATAAAAGCTTTCACTGGGTTTCTACGTTTGGTAAAAAGGTACACATTTTGAACCTTTTTACTACTAAAGGCTGCATGCTATTACCTTTTAAAAGTATATATTAGTATCTAAGATGTTATTATCTTTTAAAAAGCTGCTGCCCCACCGACAGATTTTGTATTTTTTTCTCAGAGTGAACAAATTGTACAGAGTACTTTGCTTGGTATTCTGTAAAAAGCCCTTTGGAGCTTGACAGCTGTGTGTTAACAGTCTTTTAAAGCTGCATATAACGATTGCTCAGAATTCCATATTTTGTGTTTCAAAATTTAACATTTTGGATGAACCATTCTTTTTATTTTAAAAAAGAAGTGGAATAGTTTAAATAATCTGCACTCCTAATTTGACTCTAATGATTCAGTCTGCGTGTTCCCAATATTTCTTCACTCTCCTTGATCTACTTCTGCCTGACCTGCTGAAAGCAGTGCAGCTGCCATAACATCACAGAAATGAACTCTCCTTTACCCCCCGAAGACACAGCGAGTGTAAACGCACAGACAGAGATAGCCGCGGGCGAGGAACAGCAGAGATACGGAAGGCACTGAGTCAGCAGAGCCCTATGGGAGCATGCCAGCACTCGCTGCCAAGAATCACGGCCTATGATGCAAGCACCAAATGAACGCAAACCAAACCCTGTGCTTAGGAGATGGAAACATCATTTGACAGCTCAGAGATCGCTCCAAGCATCCAGACTTTAGATTGTACTGCTACCTGTCACATAACAGAGTTTCGGAGGCCGGGTCCTTTTTAAAATACACAGCAAATGAAAACGAGCGGGGCGGTTGTCAAATCTGGAGCTTTGCCTTTAAACACCCTGAAAGAAGCACATGTCAAGTCAAAAACCCCTGGTGTTAGAAATTCTGATCTGAAAGTCCAAGCTGTGGTCGGACATCAGAAAAGGGATCTTGGAACAAGACGAAAGATGAAGGAGACAGAGAGAATAGAAGGAGAAAGATCAGTAAGGAAATGCTGTCAGTGCGAGCAGAGGAATCCAAAAACCCTGCAGCTTCAACAACACTAGCGGCAATGACACATCATTTATGGGTCTGAAACCCCTTTTTGTCCTGAACATAAGCTTTCAGTCCTTTGTTATCAGTTCAAGAGCTGAATCCACAAAGCGTTGTGGAGCAACGGAGCCTGTTCCTGGAGCAGCGTTTCTGCGTAGTCTTTACCAATGAGCATCAAGTGTTGATGAGAAGAGAGCTGGAGCTATTTCAGCTGCTATACAACATTCTGGCCAGATGTGTTTGCTTGCCTTTAAGATAAGAGTCAATAATTAAGAATTTCCAACTTACAGAAAATGTTACGAAACTACCTGGAAAAGGACGTTTGTCTATATCGTCCTAATGCACGGTGAGAAGGAGAGTTTGGGTAAAAACTCTCCAAGGACCACAACTGTAGAATTGCAGAAAATAGTTGTCTTGCCACGTGTTGCCTGGGAGGGTTTCAAGACAAATTATCCTAGGTCATCCAAAAACAAACTCATGTATGTTCAGTTGTCAGACACGACTAGAACTTCAAGCGGGATTGGCTTTTATGATCAGATGAAACAAAAAAATAGCTTTTTAGCAGCAAACACTTAAGATATGTTTGGTGAACTAAGGGATAAAAAGTGTTCCATGTGTACAATGAAGTATACTGCTGTGTATTTGATGTTGTGGGCCTGAATTTAGCTGGAGGTCCTGGACATCTGATTTAGACACAAATCAGATGTCACAAATCATGGATTTTTATCAAATACCAACAGATAAAAAAAAAGAAAAGAAATGTATCTGACTCCATTAGAAATCTTATAACAGGCCATGTTTGAATCTTTCAACCATACAATAATCCAAATACAAACCTCAAAAACATCACAAATATTGGTCACTGAGCACAAAAAAAAAATATATATAAAATTGTAATAATTTTCCACATTATTATATTTTGTAGATTCAACCCCACA
>JAUYWG010000046.1:16574653-16591553 GCA_034779775.1 Enteromius afrohamiltoni | reverse complement strand
TAATATATCGCAGAAAGAGGAGTGCCGTTTTTTGTTTAAAATAATTAGCATTCTTCTTAGAGTAGATGTCAGTTGTTTGTAAATATTATAAATCTAATACATAAAAACATATTTAGATGAATAATGGATGGTTAGGTGGATAAATGCATACATTTTTAAAATAAATGTGGAAGGTTTTTTTTATAGCATTTTAATAATGTCACATGATGTAATCTCATCTTTCATGAACTGAATGTTCAGGCTCAGACGAGAACGACCCTTTTCGGTCAGTTATTTTTGACCTAATGAATCGCATGACTTATGACCGGACTTTTAATCTCTCCAGAGCATGAGGTAGCTTATTTGGAATGGTTATGATCCCGAAAGTCATTTAGGCAACAGAATAAGCGGATTCTGGCCTTCATGTCCCCTGAAAATTAGGTCAGTAAATTGATGTGGCCTTTGCCAAGCAATTCATTTTTATAGTGGTTTGCTGTCAATACAGCGAGAAGCATCATCATGTCATAGTGCAGATGAATGCTTGTTTTGGCAGATGTGCCCAGAATGAATATTAATTTTGTTTTTGTGGAGTGTAATGTGGAGCAAACATGCGTTGAAAAGAAAAGTAAACTTTTAAATGAAGTTTCTAATGATTGCTGTTTGTCTGAGTAAGCTGTAACAACATATATATATATATATATATATATATATATATATTTTTTTTTTTTTTTTGTCAGGTTCAGATTTATTTGGCAAAGATGGCTCACAAATCGTTTAAACTGTGCTCAGGTTTGGCATTATTCAAATTTTTTTTTTTTTTTTTTTATCAAAATCTTTTAAATTCAGATTCTGGGTTATCAGTTTTAATTCTATTGTGTGTTTTCACTTTCATATGCCTATTTGTCTATATTTAGGACATTTAGAAAAGGTGGTTCAACACAAAGTTGATAAATTCAAACTCAGAGCAATTACATTTTCAGGTCAAGTGACGGCTTTAAGTGCGTTTCAAGAAATTACATTTTATCCTTTTTAATTACACAGTATCTTCCCGTAGCATGTCTAAATCTGAGCAGTCTGGCTTATATTTAAACAGCCTGACATCTAGCCGATGTTAAATCACAAATCAATGCTGGATCAAAGCTACATCCACCTTGTTTATACAGTGAAAATGGTGTCTTAGTGTGCGTTCTCTGTGCCTAATGTTTTTATAATAGTTATAGCAATGATAAGTTGCTGTGACACTGGATGAGAGCGGTGCTTTACCACAGAACACAAAGCTGGATTGTCTCCAAATATATGCAGAGTTCACAGACACATCCACCAGGATATTTTCCATTAGTTGTTTTTTTTTTTTTTTTTTGATGTTCTTTGAACACCAAGGGAAATCAAAACCACAGATTTATGGACTCGAGTATGTGGATGAGTGTGTGTGTGGGGGGGTGTTAAAACCTCAGAGGAATGACTGTTCATACAAACACTCATTGCTCCAGTAGCAGAGGACTGCTGTCATTATCAGCTTTTGATGAGACAGCCGCCCTCTCTGGGAATGAAAGCAAAAAATCTAAAGTGTTTTTTATATGGTTTATGTGAGGGGAAAGGTGTAAGCGATTTGGAATATGTACAAAAGGACAGTTTTTTCAATCTTTGGTTAAAGAAAGACATGTCATATTTTGTACCTAAAAAAATTAAAACTAATCATGTAACCCAAAAAATAAAAATATGTCATTGGATTTTATCTTTTATTTAAGAATGCGTTCTTTTTTCATGGCATTCTGAAATGTTATTCTGAAAAATATTTTTGAACCAATTCAAACCTACAAAATTCAAAGTCTGTTTACCATTCCAAAGTTTGGGTTCAGTATTTGTCTTTTCCCTGTTCAGACAGAATCCAGAACAAAAGCAATGCTTTAAAACTGTAATCATTTTTCACAATATTGGTTCAAGTCATCTTTTATAAAGAATATCTAAGGTCTTTAGTCTTTGCAACTTTAGGGATCGTATCTATGCACTAACAGCTTGTAACAATCCAAAAAGAAAGAAACACTTGAAATTGCATCCCATTTCAAAGACAAAAAATCTACTTCTATGACATTGTGAAGCACTTTTGTCTCATTAGATCTGCTATATTTGTATTGTGTCAACGTTTCATTACTGTCACTTTAATCTCTGCTTGAATTCTTAAAAAATGAGTTTTTGGTTAAATCAAAAAACCATTAACATAATAAATATATTTTAGAGTAAAACATTTTTTTTCTAGGTTAGTTGTTTATCATTTATCATCTGAGTTTGGTAAGCTTGAGTAAACTGTGAAGTGAGTTAATCGTTGTCTCTGGGTGTTTTAAGGTATGAGTGTGGGCAAACACAACATTAAGATGTTTCCTGCAGTGTGATGTTCCTCAGTGTGGAAGAGATGAAAGGTGATAGACCCAATCACCTGCCGCAGGAGGCTCTCAGAGGAGAAGGCCTGTGCTCTCTCAGCAGGTGTGTTTTGCCACCACTGCTCCTTTTAGATGAAGTCTTGCTGATGTATTTCTTAGACTTAGGTGGATGGGGAGACTGATAAACAGGAAATAAACCTTTGAAACTATAAATGGAGTTTGTTTAAAGCTACAGCAAGTCATTAAAACATGATGCAGTAGTGTATCATAGTAATGCAGAGATCTTCATGTACTTTATTTCAAAAAGTCCAACCAAATGGGAAATATAAAGTGACGACCTGCAGATTTAGCTGGTTATCCCATATACTGCTTTTATTTATTTTGTTTTGTTATTATTATTTCATAGCTTTGCAGTGTCATCAAATCCATTTAACATGATTAGTTTGCTGTTTAAAGTATTTTGTCTGAAGTGTTACTCAATGTGAAGCTAGTCTTGTGTTTATTCCAGGCACATTTACTATTCATTTTAATCTTATCTTTTCAGTTCCAAATCATAAAAAGTCAAAATTAGATGAAAGGCCTTCAATTTGTAGATTATTTAACTGACCTTCAAAAAATAGGCAGCGCTATATATAAAACATTCTTAGAATTTCCATCAAATAAAAGCTATCATTATATATACCAATTTTGTTATATTAAATTTGAGATTGTGGCTGTGCCATCCTTGTCTATGTGGTGCATTCCCCTAGTATCTCCTCTTTATCTTTTTAATGAAAAAAGTGGAAGTCCAACTTCTCATTTATATTTAAATACAAATAAATTCAGCGCCTAAATGATTCATGCATTTTTGAAACCTAGAGATATCCGCAGAGCTTAAAATTAATACTTCTAATACAAATGAAAACAGGAGATTCAGTTCTTAAAGTGATGTTTTTCATCTGAAGTGTGTCGAGGCAGTGGATCAATAAAGAGAAGATGTTGAGAGGTAATAAAAAGTGAGAGGAGTGTTTATTTATCTCCATTTCTCTTTCTGTGCATTTAGCCTGTTGGGCCTTTGCGGTTCACAGTGAGAGCAGGAACTATGGCATTCTGGGAGATTTTTTTGTTTTTTTTTCTTGCATGAGTGCTTCTGCCAAGTCTATCAGATAGTGTGCTTTCCTCTTTTCCACTTTGTTCCCTGTATTTTTTCCTTCATTGAACAGCAAACGGCACAAAAGACCTGAGAATCTTCAAAATTTATGATGCATGTCTCATAACCCTTTTGTGATTTGAAAAGCAATTATTTTCCATGGTGTTATTAGAACGCCAAATCAAAGGAACGATCCAATCAGGTATTTGAGAACAAATGACAGATTTATTCATTTATTTATTTAATTCAAAAGAAGGCTGAAATGAATGTAATTACCAGCAACTGCTTTATTTATTTTAGTTATGAATTCTTCTCACCGCAGGTAAAAACTATAATGATTTGAAAATAGCACTTGTACTTAATGAAAATTGCAATTGTAAATGTGCTGAATGTACAAACGCATATATGCATTAATGGGGGCTTCATTACCTCACACCTAGAATTATAATGTTACATTTATTGACTTTGATGCAGTATAAATTATTTCATACTAAGAATATCCTAGAACAAATTTTTCAATTCTTTACATTTTTTTTGTGCTGTTAAATCCTATTACTTGTGTCGTTTCTCATTCTAAAATTCTTCTACCTTTATATGGTGGAAACGGGGAATTGACTCACTTTTAACATCAAGAAGTGCAACAAGGCAGAAAGGGAAGAGTTGCAATTTACGCTTTGATTCTGGAGTGGCAGCTCCTATTGAGAGGAAGTTAGGAGAAGGAAAACCGATCCCTTTACCCAGGAAATGATGATTAAATAATGGACACCCATGTCCTTGGTGAATTCATGAGTTGTCAGCAGTTTTTCCTCTGTTTGTACCGGATTTGTGATCAATAGCTGGTTCGCAGCCAAGCCACCTAACAATGCCAAACTTCAGTATCTACACCATTTCTGACAAACTACTGGAGTAATTGAATTACGCCTTGTAATTGAAGAAAGTTACAATTCTGTTTATTGTGTGCAGTCCTTTTGAAAAAACAGTATAGGCATGTAAACGAGGCAAACTACAAAAAAACCTGCATCCACGATATTGCAGTGAAAAATCTGAATCAGGGAAGAAATATGCACAGATCAAGCTGTTTACAATCAAAGACAGTCCAAGATAAATTATGAACCATAATTTGTGATGGTTTAAAGGTAAAAAGCCTTAATGATGGATTTGTTTCTTACCAAATCAGCAACATTTCACTTTACAATACAGTAATTAATGGACTGGAGGGGTGTGGAGTACTAATGTATTATTGTGATAATTTTATCAGCTGTTTGGACTCTAATTCTGACGGTACCCATTCATAATGATATAATACAAATTTTTTCTCAAAATCTTCATTTTCATCTTGGATGGCCTACAAATTTCATTTTTGGATGAATTATTCTTACTAAAACTAGTAGTAGCCTACAATAGGAATTTAGTTTAGTGTATTTTCTTAAAGGCAGGGTAAGCGATTACCAAAAGTACCAAAAGATCACAGAGTACAAAAACAAACTTGTAGCCAATTAGCATTAAGAGGCGTGTCTACTAATGATGTTGAAGCGACCATTGAAAATCAATTTAAATTTATGGTAGCATGTCATAAATAAAATGCGGTTTTCTGCCGGAGCACCAACAGAAGCTCTAATGACTCCATATGGAACTGCAGTCTGATGTTTCTTCTTTAACGATAAGAATAGACACAAGAGTCCCTGCGCAATGATTGTTGCTCTCTTCTGTTTTGCTGCTGTTTCCTTTTAGCTGAAGGCCTGCTGATAGATCCTTTAGTGTCAGGTTCACTCGTCTCTTTCCCACAGGAAGACTTAGAAACCTTCATCTGAGGAAAGAGATGGATCTTTCAGCTGAGCTGTGGCATCATTAGATACTTTAGATACTTTGTGCTCTGACTAATCCTTACATTGCAAAAAGGGATTTTCGTCAGTGAATTCTAATGCTAAATTGCATCCCAAAACAGTGGAAACACCTCTTTCGTTTAATGAGTTATTGTGTTTTAATGGGCTTGGCTTTAAAGCATTTAAAGCTTGTGATTTTGCTGAGTTGGGCTGAGCTGAGGGGAGGAAGCTAGGCACTGAGATCAATAGTGTTTGAATCAGAAAACGGGGGTTTAACTTTTGAGGGTTCAGCAAAACAGCATCTAGATGTTGGAGAAATAATGACTGTGAGGAAGTAAAGGCTGTGTCCCACTAGCTGACTCGAAACAACTTGAGTTTGATCGCTGTGTCTCACCTACCGACTGAAATCTCACCCTTTTCTGTCAGAGGTCTGTCACACTCACTAATTAAAGAAGGAAGAGGGCTGACAGATTAAACGACTGCCTCTTGACATTTTTTCTACATGTAGCTCACTGAAATATGAAAGGAACTGCCACTTGGACATAAGCCATTGTTTCAGCCCATTTTTAGACAGTTTTAATTATTGCATACTGTACATGTACTGTATTTCTCCCATGGCACTAAAAATAAAGTAGTGCATAGAAACAGTTTTCACCTTAAATGTAACAAATATTAATGTCAAGTAGCACATTGAGGTAAACATAACATTTTGAAACTGAAATTGTAAAACATACTGCAATAGGCCTTCCTTCATTTACAACTTTTGTAAAAGGAAGTTGGCTGTAAGCATGAGTAATTTGTTTAATTCTAATAATTAAAAGTAATGCAATCAATGATTGTAAAAAATAAAAGACTATTCTGAAGACTATTTGGTGTCTTTTGAAACTTGTAGAGATGCAAACTTTTAAGGTGAATGTTTATTTATACATTATTTATTAATGCATGTCTCAAAAATGTAGATTTGATGTCATATTGGAAAATATTGAAAATATATTAATTATTTAGTGGTGTAAATCTTGATTGATTGATTTTTATGTTTGTTTGTTTATGCAGTGTTAAAACAAGTTTAAAAGACTGGTTCTGTAACGTTGGAGGCTCCCGGGACTTCTCTGCATCGGCAGCCTCACCAGAGTTCTGACTAAAGTCTAGTAACACTATAAACAACACAAACCGGGCTACAATAATGTTGAGAAAGAAACATTTATGAATGGTTAGTGAAAAATCACTGAAACAAGGCCATGAAACACATACAGAGCATTTGTTTTCAAGACTTTTGAGAACTGGACCTTGTAACCTAGTGTTTTTGCTTCAAAGTTATGTGATGTGTTTACTCACTCACAGAAAAAAGTATATTGATTTTAATTTTCTATGTCACTTTTTGAGTGGAAAGGGTCTATGCGAGAAGACGAGAAATATCATTACGTATGCTGTGATTCACACCTGTGAAGACAAAGGCCCGCATGATGAGCCATCAGACAGGTATGTGAGAGTTACCAGAAAGAATCTGAGGACAAAATAATTTTATATATTTTCTGTTTTTAGTTTATTGAGAATATATTTAGCTTTCACACAAAATAACTTGAGATTCACTTGCGACTGCAGTTACATACATAATGTATAATGTACATACATACATATGTTACATGCAGTAACATAATTACTCCAGTCACACGATCCTTCGGAAATCATTCTAATATTCTCATTTGCAGCTTAGAGGAACTAATTATTATTATTATTATTATTATTATTACACTTAGAGTAAAACTGAAACTGAAACTTTCACATCACAGTCCTGACATTTCCAAAGTGTATATTGTTTATGTGTTCTGTAGGACAAAAAAATGTTTGACCTTTTGAAATGACTCATGGCAGTGTGTGTGGTCTTAGCTGTGTTAAGGTTCCTGTGTGGGCTTCTTTTTTACATTGGCTTACTTATCCTCACATCTGAAATAAAAAAAAATCAAACAAATAAACTACATTATTAACTTTATTGTGATGCTCACTGATACTAGTTCTACTTTATAGAAAAAAGAGAACACACAGCACACCTTTTATCAGTGGTATTTACAGCTTACTTGATACATATAGACCTCAGACGATTATAAACACCAATGACTGGGTATAACACATTTAAAATATTTACACCAGAGCAGATAAATACATTTTTTAATAAATTAAATTATTTTAATCAAAAACAAACAAAAGTTTTGAATGGTAGTGCTTTTATTTTATTCATTTACTTATTTTCATTTATTTCATTTTATTTAAATTTATTTCATTAATTTATTTTAATTTGATTTTAATTTATTTGATTTTTTTTTTTTTTACCAAATAAATTCAAACCTATTTTTTTTACCAATACATCAGTTTCCTTTGGCTGAAAAGTTTATATGAAGTATACAAAGTTGGTGAAGGAAAAGTTTCTCAGCTTTTTGGATCAGAATATAAAGCAAGTGATCTGAAGGGTTATGGTTTTACCTAATCGGAGAAGCTAAAAATACATCCCTGTTTTCTTTGAACTCTGGCAAAAAGAAGGTGAATTTGAGGAAGAAGGCGCCTGAAGATCACAACGGAACAGCCGATGTGAGACCGTGTATCATCATCAAAGACAATAACTTTGAAGCCAGCTTTCACTGGGTAATAATTAGACTCAGTTGAGCATAACATTTTTCAAAAAGCTCGCTAATGACTTTATGTACAGCAAATTTAATTAAATGCCTAACCATTCACATCAGTTGGGAGAGGAATATGGAAAGTGTTCTCTCTACTCAAATGACTTGAAATTTTGAAGAGAAAGTAAAAGTGTGGCCTTTCCCCTGCAGAAAATGACTTCAATAATAGCAACATTTAAGGAATGGGGATTATAATTGATGAATAATTCGCAGGCCCTTGGTGTACATATTAAGGGATTATATTTATGAATGCAAATGAAGATATTACACCCTATGGATGGGGATGGTCTCTTCAGAAACCGGACATCAAAGTCTGGTACAGAGAGAACGTTAACCGCTAATTTGCACGTAATCTGTAGTTAAGTTTGCTGACATGTCTCACCGAACTGTTGATGTTATTGCATCAGGCAATACAAATTTCCCACTTAAGTGAAGTGAAGTTCTGCAGAAGTTCAGTGTCTGGCATTGAGCTGTTAAAAGAGTCCAGGCATTTCCGTATACAATGAGAGATCTATTAATTCCCATTTATTTAAATGGTGGTTGCTCATCTAAGACATTTAGCCATGAAAGTAGCAACCTGAATACTGCCATCCAATCTCACACAGTTGAATGTTTAAAGCCTGTTTTAGGTCATAAACAGAGCAGCAAGAAAATAGCATCCTGATTGACATCACTGATTGGCTGATAACGCCATGCACACAGTCCCATAACCTTGACTAAAAACTCCTTGCTCCAGGCTAGTGCATAAGACATGATGTCAGCAACAGCCTACAAGATATAGATAGATTTAAATGTTTTATCTTATCTTTTAATTATAATTTTCTTTGACATTTGCTGATATTGCTTAAATAAATATGCAAACCAGCATTTTTTTTTTTTTTTTGTGAGGTTGAAGAGTTTATTTGCAAAAACAGATTTTTATTTTCTCAAATTAAATTTTTTCTTTTTTTTTTATACCAAAATAACCATACTGCAGGTTGATTGAGTTTAATTGGAATGCAACTGGAATTTAAAAACATGATTTTTGAAAATAATTCAAAACCCTTTCAGTCGAATCACTTTGACGGTTGATCTACTGAAAAGAGTTCCTGCGATCTTTTGCTCCCAGTGCCTTGGATCCTGCAAGTTGTTGGCTTTTTTCAAAGCGTCGGACTATAAACTGTCGGCTATGCTCCTCTGTGCCGCCGAGGGAATCGGACTGGAGGTACCGCATATGCATTCGGCCGAACTCTCGCAGCTGGATGATTGGTACCTGGGGTTCAAGTCAAGTCAAGTCACTTTTATTCATATAGCACTTTTAACAATACAGATTGTAGCAAAGCACTGAACATTATCAAATAGAACAACAGAGTAATAGTAATGTATAATGACAAGATTAAACTTCATGACCACAGCCCAGCCGCCTTCTGGCTCAGCTGCCGTCGGCCCACAGGTCAGTGGTACCCCAGGAAGAGCAATTTCTCACACCTCTGGGCCCAGTGCCTTGAGGTTCCCATCTGACCCAATGTTTTTTGTCTCCTCAGATGGTGACCCAGAGCGCTGTGTCGCCAGCGTGGGATCCAGGGAGGCAGGTAAGTGCTGCTCAATGCAGCCAGACTTTTCTCCAAGACGCTCAGCCTTCTGGGATAAGTCCATGCCCCTGTCCCCCCTACATGCTACCCCACTTCCCCTAGCCACTCGGCTGGGAGCCTGTACAGCGTTTCCCAGCCCATCGCGGTGGTTGATACGGATGGTACGCCTCGTCTATGCGATTCAATTCGCCAGGTGCCCGCCCAGGTACCGCCACGGGCTGGGGTGCTGTATGCAACGGGCAGGCAGCTTTGGGCCCTGGACAGGCGTCCGACTGCTTTGGCATACCAATTGCTTTGAGTTACAGCGGTCGGTGCATACATCAACAGACAAGGCGGTCTACATTTCCGCCGTATGTCACAACTTGCCCGCCATCCGCCCCTGTGGAGTCACAAGCGGCTGAAATCGCTGCACGCTGTTCACATCCCAGGGACACTCAACCGTGTAGCCGGTCAGCTCTCACAGCAGTCCACCCACCCTGGAGAATGGCGGATCCACCCTCAGGTAGTCCAGCTGATTTGAAGCCACTTCGGCGAAGCCAAGATAGACCTCTTCCCTGAGTGTGCCCACTGCCGGTTGTACTATTCCCTCCACAAGTCTAATTCACTCGGCAGGGATGCACTGGCACACAGCTGGTCTACTGGGCTCAAGTATGTCTTGTGCAAGATCAGGGAGGACGAGAAGCAAGTCCTGCTGGTATCGCCTTACTGGCCCTCCTGGACCTTTGAGCTTTATAAAAAAGGCCAATGATATTGGTGTGCACTTAATTGCAATTACGTAACGTGAATGTAACGTATCATTAATTAATGATTACATGTTCGTAATCTAGACGTTATCTGTTGTGTTCAGAGTCTATTTTTGAAAAATGATTTGTTACCACTCCACATTCATTTATATGTTCTCTACCAAAGATTACTGACAATTATAAAGTTTATAAAGTGTTTTAGAGATGTCTGTGTGTTTTGGTTGGCTTTTGACAGCATATAATTGTATAAGTTACACCATCAATCATGTAAACATTTGCAGTGAAAATGTATGTAAACGCTTTAACTATATTTTGGCAGCTATAAATTAAATTCCACCAATTATGGATCATTTTCTCTAATTGTGAAACAAATTAAGCCCATACAGAGTATTTTTCTAAATATTTTCCTGCAGTAGCAGAAGAGCATAAGGGAGTGTTTCCTCAGCAGTATACAGTTTCTAATCCTCTCAGTCTGCTTCCACATGCACACGCCATCCTCACTGAAATATGCTAATATTAAGCCAAACAGGTGTAGGGGAGAAAGGCCAGCCTGTTTAGACTGTTTACCCAGAAAAAAAAAAACAGACTCTTTCACATTCTTCAAGGTCATGCGGATGGCCAATTCCTGTGATTTTGGAGATACAGTATGACTCGGGTGTTACATGTAATCATAGCGGAGCAGACTCTAGCATTGGTTACACCTCATAATGAGGAATGTCCTTTAGCAATCTTTCAAACACTTTGAGGGGTAAATTTACTAATGAGTTTCATCACCTCTGTGCTACATTTTTCAATATATAGCATATTTTCGTATGGAAGAATGTTATGAATTCTGAAAGTTACAGTACATTAATTAAAATGTATCTTGTATATAAAAAGATCAAGAAACAAGTTCAGAACCTATTTCACCTCATACTGTTACAATCTCTGTGTGTTGTGTCTTGGTTTTTCCCCACCTTTCCGCCTTTGCCCTTATTTTGTTGATCCTGTCCTTGATGTGTTCATTGTGTTAATTTGTTCCCAGCCTTGTTCCCCAGATGTAAGGTTTTCCAGCCAAGCTGCCTCCACAGACGTTACAGTTTAAATATTATTCATATAGCCATATACATGTGGAGAAATCATGGGGCGAATGAGTCACTTAGCTAATATCTTGCATTGTCATAAAAATCGGCTTGTGGCAGTTCGGTAAACTGCCTATGGCAAGCCTTATTTGAAAATCCAATATTCCTCAGGAACACTTGTTTCACATCATTAGCAATTGGATTAAGAATTCCCTTTGTGCTTTTTGCCTTATTTTTCAGTGAAACATTATCTTTGAAAACTTTTTTTTTTTTTTTTTTGAAGGTGAAGGTGTCTAATCTGCAAAGCATTTTAAGATGAGGCACTGCAGCAAACCTGAAGCGACAAAGATTTGAGCTACAAAAGCAAATCCCTGCTGAGCCTTCATGCAAAGCCAAACCTGATGTGGAGAAGATGAGGATAAATGTCTTTAGTGAGGCAGATCGGACAGGTAAAGGGAGTGCTCATCAGGTGTTTTACAGCCAGAACATGAAAGCAGTGTAGATATTGTAAGCCTGGCTAGCTATCTGTGCCTCACATAGATTATTTATCAGAGTACGTTCACATGGATGTGTAAACAAATTAGCACAGCGACCGCCAGTGAGACTTTGCTTTCATAGAGGAGATTTAGCAAGCAGGAATTACAGTATATCTTCTGTCAAATGGTTGTTACAAAACATTGGGAATTTGGAAAAGCTGCAAAAGTGCAAGGCTTACTGGAAAATGTGAGCTGTTACTGCCTGTGGATAGACTAGTAGAGCTTGGCACTAACAACACCAAGGTTGTGGGTCATTCTCGTGGATAAAGCTGATAGCTTAGAAAATTGATACAAAGTTATGGTTTTAGTGTGCAGTGACCTGAAGGGTTTTAAACTGTTAATGTTTTACTGCTGAACCTAATGTTTTTTTTGTAGCATTTTGACTAAAATGCTAGTTTTGATAAAATAAAATAAAAAGTGTAGGTTTGCTACATTGCTCTTTTGCAGTGTTATTGTGGTTTCTTTTTTTACAAAAATTTCTCTCTGATCTTCAATTAATCTTTTATATTTGGAAATCCATCAGATCAGAACAAATACTCAAAAGAGATTCTTAATTTGTTTATTAAAATTAAGAATTATATTCAGTAGTTTTTGATATGTAAATATGCAATGTACTTTTACGTTCACAGCATAGTGAAGGTTTTTGAACCCACCTATACTGACACAAAGCTTTGCGTTGTGAATGTTAGAGGAGCTCTGTACAGAAACTTCCTTTTTGCATACTGAACTGATAATGATTCAGGGTGATTTCCACCTGCAGTTTTCTTATGGTTCGCACCCAGGCTGGGTAATTATCTTCTGGAAAACTCTCTGGGGTCATTGTTATTGCACAGTAAGATACCAAATGAAATATATCTAGCATACATTGCAGCATGATCTGTTGATATAATTAAATTTGGAAAGCTAAAGCTTAGGTATAATAAAATGAGGTGTAGCTAGCTATTTGTTCAGTTATGTCTATGTATTTTCAATTTTTTTTTTTTTTATTTATTCTGTGCAACTGGATAATAGTCTAATCTCACATAAACCAACACTGGTTGATTCAAACCTGCATGAACGCAGATTCAACCCTGCATGAACGCAGCAGATCTTCATAGATCACGCATTCTACCCATCAGCATTTGCTCATAAAAGAAACACACATTTATCCAGAGGCCACCACTAAATTTTAAGGAAATAAAATGGCTTCATATGCATGGAATTCTTCATTAGGATAATGCACTTGGGTATAGAAACAATCCCGTTTTTCTGTTTCCCCCGGAAAGAAGTGCCTAATGTATGCAAATGCATGCATCAGCCTTCAGGTGGCTCTAAAATTAAAATGTCCCTAAACAGGCGTATACAAAGGCATATTATTCTCTTCCTCTCTAACTATTCTGAGGTCGTAAGTTTATAACACCATGCTATCATTATGAGATGGGTCAAGTGGCGAGAGTTTCAAGGGTACGCTTGAGTTGAAGGGAATCCTTGAGTTAGGCCAAATATTCTGACTAACGAGATCTTTTGGGTGCCTCGTGGCAAGGTGTGCCATTTAGTGTCAGGATCTGCAGCGACGGGTTCAAGGAGAGCTGCTATCACTGATTTATGAAAGAGGATGAAGAATGTACCGTATCCTGGGCTCCTCTGCTATACTGTACGTCCACATCCTTGGCCCTGTTTTTCACCCAGGGAGAGTGCATTATATGTAAAGAGTGGCGTTCACAGTGGGGTGAGCCCTTTTGGGTCAACAGAGGTGATTTCCAACACAAAAGCTCTTCGGGCTGTCTGGAGGAAGTCATGCGGTAAGTCCTGCATCCACTGTGAATCACAAATGCTCTCCGTTCCAGCCAAATCATCAGCCTCACAGGCTGATTTGTCAAACAGAAGGGTTTCTCTCTCCTTCCTCACTGTCACTAGAGTCTCCAAGCTGCCTATTTGACAGTATTGATCTGTTTTTTTCGCCCCAGGACTGTCTACATGCTTGTAGCTTGACAGTATAGGCTCTGGGCTGGTTTTTAGTCAGAAGGTGTAGGAGATAAGCCTTTAAGACAGCATTCGAATAATCAAACTCTTGTGTCAGACGGGATAAGGTGAGAGACATTTCGAAGAAACCCATGCAAATGCAGTGCACCCTGAAATGCAGCAATACTCCTTTTAGGATTTGAGTCATATCACTGAATGTTGAAAACTAATTTCAATCTTCTTAATTGATTTAATGCAGTTTAGTATCCAATTTACACTGCAGTATATTATTTTCACTAATATACAAAGTGTTAGTGTACCTAATGGTTTATTCAAAAAAAGGGGTCATGTAATGGTTCTATTTTTTTTTTCTTCACATACTGTAGATTTTTTTTTTCTCCTCTAAGCCCCGCCTCCAGAAATGGGTCAGTCTGTACAGAGCTCATCGTTCTAAAACAGTGAAGTATGCTCTGATTGGCCAGCTATCGGAAATGTCAAATGTTAATTTCACTATATTACTGTTTTAAAATATTGCACAAGTTGTGTGAACAAGTTGTATGTTATTTCTGTTTTTTATTTTTTGTTTCTATATTGATTAGCATATTATATATTTTTTTTCATATTTATGTGTGTGTGTTACATCCACACCAGGCTCCACCCTCACTTCCTCTCAACGATCACTCTCCCCTGAGTACTGATCACCAACACCTGTCACCTCCACCTGCAGGCACTCTCTACACTTATCCCAAACTACATAAAACCACACACCACCTCTCAGTCACTGTCCATACTTGTTTTAAACAAGTTGGACTCTGTTCTGGGAAAATCTCTCTTTAGACTTACCTGTTATACTTACCCTGTGATTACCCCTGTGTTCTCCGTAATCTCTGTGTTCTCCACAGGCTCCAAGGAATCCCTCTCTGTGTCTTCTTTGTCTCCAAGTTGTGGTGTGTGGTCATGGTTCTCTATCTCTGTGTCTCAATCATCTCCCTCCAATCTCCACTGCTCCATTTACAAGCAAGCAAATAAATTAAGTAGTTGTATCAAAATGTATTTATTTATTTGAGCAGTTGAGGATACACTAAACTCACTCTCTCTCTCTCTCTCTCTCTCTCTCTCTCTATACATACAAGCAAAATATCTTCTTCTTTTTTTTTCTCCTCCTCCACACAGACCTCCGTTATAATTCATTTTAGCCAACTTCTGCTCACAAACGGCATTAAAATCAATTGCAGGTCCTTCAGCCATGCCTATTTGATTTAAGCCTTGTACCAGCAGCTCTATTAGGTTTTGTAAAGAAAAAGCCCAACCATTTTTTCATATCTTTTTTTTATGTGTGAAGAACTAATAAACACATAAATAAATGAGGCTATAAATTAGCTCAACGATGTGATTCACTGAAATGAGTCACAAGAATGCTGGAATGCCTTTGAGAGTTTTATAAATGTTACCTGTAATCACCTATTTCTCCTCTCTGTTCACCTCTTCCTACCTTTTTTTCTTTCTACAAATTTTTGTTCCTGCAAAATAATGAGTGATTTAGTGAGTTGGACTCATGTTGCGTTGATTTCCTGTTATCTGCATGCCAAAACTGCTCTGATTACTCACACATAGTGAGATGGAGGAAATCAAGCTAGAACGTTTATAAAGTGCTTCCTGTCCTGATGAATTATACATTTACTTATTTTACACTTTTCTTTTTTTAATTCTGTAGTTGTTCCTTCATACCGGCATGGTAGCGCTTGTTGCAGCAGGAAAAAAGCACAGATTTTCTGTAAAACTCCAGGTGTTTTGAAGTCCACAATAACAAAGTACTTGATTTTCAGTTTGATCATTCTTTTTTAATTATAAGTTTTTTTCTATGTATCTTTTTTTTAAATCACAAAAATCACTACCACTGTATGCATTTATTTACTGAGATAACATAATCTGATCATTATTTTAATATAAATTATTAAAAATGTAATTTATTATTGTTACTAGTTTTACTACATTTTTATAGTATTATATATTTAGTAATATGGTGATATACATTTTTATACATATTTGCAGTTCAAATAGTTATTAATACACTTAATTTTTGAAATGCAGTTTAAATACAGCTTCAAAGGGTTCTAAATTATTCGTATCAGTTTGTACAAATGACTTACACCCAACCCTGCCTCTAAACCTGGCACTGGATTTTAGACATATTGTACAAGTGAGGTTGTACAAATTTGTATAAATTAGCATGAATTTTCCTTTTCGGACAAATACATACAAATTGGTCATGAGACTGTATCGGCTTAAACCTTAAATAGTTTTGAAAAAGTCTGTTACGCAGGGGTCATATTTTTATAATTCAAAGAGAATACAATACATCCTGATTAGTTTGTTCTATATGGCCAGAGGGTCTGTAACACAAGCTATTGATTAAACCGCTCACCCTTTGGCAGTTGTAGTGAAAAGTGTTTGTGCTTCCTTAATTTTTTCCCCTTCACTTTCTGGCTGGAAATGTATTACTGCAACACTGTGCAAGATATCCAGCATCCATAATTGAGGAGCATTTGATAAATAGCTGGTATTTTCCATTTGCCAGCTGTGGATGGCTAAAGACTGTTTTGCAGTAGGAAGCTCACCCTGGCCACATCCTTGTGCAGAGAACGGTTTCAACCTGATAATTTAGCATGCAAATCATGTCAGGGGAAAAATGTGACTTATTTATTTCTCATGAAGCAGTTTCTGTGCTCTGAATGCAAAGAAAGAAGTTCCTCAAACTGCTGCAGAAATGTATATGGTGTGTATATTAATATAAACTCTGAGAAGGGGGCAATCCTATTAACTTTGATGTTTCAAGTTTACGTATGTAACCCTGGTTCCTCGAAGGAATGAGACGCTGTGTCGATAAGACGCTATGGGGAATGCCTCCAGCATGACGGCTCACAGAGAGGAGCGATAAGTGGAAAGGCATACAGACAAAGCCTTGGCCAAGTCTGTACCATGGTGTCTAGCCGTAGTGGAGCTGGGTGAACTAGAGAGAAGCTGGATGAACATTGCGCATTCTAGAGCTGCGAAGAGGTCCACCTCT
>JAUYWG010000046.1:16555280-16565839 GCA_034779775.1 Enteromius afrohamiltoni | reverse complement strand
CATGCGAGATCCCATATGTAACGTCTCCGTTCCCTCCTTCAGGGAACGTGGGTTACGTTCGTAACCTAGACGTTTTACATTGTTACTAAAAATGAAATGCTGCATTTTAAAATGTTATCAAACATTTGAACAATAGAAGGTTATGTATGTAAAAACTTTACAACCTTAAAAACCCATTAGCCTAAACAGATAAATGGAATGTTCACCCATAAATGGAAATTTTGTCACATCATCATTTACTCATTACCCTCATATTGTTTCAAACCTGTATGATTTCTTTCTTAAATAAAAAAAAATAAAAAAATAAAGACAAATGCCCAGTTTTGAGTTTTCAGTCAATGCTGCCAGATTTTCAACTGAGCAATGTTGATAGAGCCACAGCATTTATAATTCTCAGGAAAAACAGCTTGCAAATAGCTTACTTACAGTTGTGTCTGCATATTAAACTGAGAGAAGGAAGTTTTTCAATTACACACATCACTTTTTAATTCAATGAGAAATTCTGCTGCAGTTTAGTCTTAGCAGTGCCTGGAGTGCACTTTTCCTGACGTCAGAGGCAGATATGAAAGATACGGTAATATAATTAGTTTCCACTCACCAATTAAGTATTTTTACAATCCCCTCCCTGCTGTTGATGTGGTTGGGGGGAAAAAGGGAGACGTGGTGTGATAATTGAGAAACAGTGATGTCATACATATTTAACCGTCTCCTCCTCCCTTGCTCCTCTTATCATCTCTTTCTCCTGTTTCACTCTCAGCTAATGAGCCGGCAGCGGAAGTGATTGCCTTATCGTTTTCATTAACACTGGGCCCCTTTCTTCTGAGTGCTTTAACTCACTGATTTTGTTGTACCAGGAGATTTGACTTCGGTTTGACGACGGACGGTTAGTGGGGTCTGAGGTGTGGACCGGAGCCTCTGTGAAGTTAATGAGTGAGGATATAAATGATCTGGTGACACTGTAATTATACACCCAGCTCTTCTTCCTTCTTCAAACTTCTTTCTCTGTAGCTCTGCATCAAATCAATGCAACGTTTTCAGGCATTGTATACACACATTTTATTTAATGGCTGACAATCATTGTGTCCTATGGTGAAAAAAAAAAAAAGAATGTTTTAAAAATGTAAACATTGTAGATAAACCAACCGAAGCTTGTTTCTGCCACTAAATAAAAATAATAATTGTCCATAATAATGATAATAACAATAATCTTGAGTTAAAATAAAATAATAAAGTTGAGCTGCAAGATATAAAGTTGCAATTACAAGAAAACAAGTCGGAATTCCATTATTTAAACTTGCAATTGTAAGCAACTCACCATTGTGTGGTTTATTTATTTTTTTTATATCACACAATTCAGTTACTTTTTCTCGCAATTCTGACTTCTTAACTCCAATTGCATGTTTATATCACGCAATTCAGTGGTGGAAACACCTCTATCATGCTATGGAAATGCTCACAATCACAGGCAGACATGAATGTAGTAGGCTAAGCAACAGAGAGTACGTGCGTGGGTCAAAACAAAGAGCAAACAGAGTCCAAGGGGAGAAGCAAAGGCAAAAATCAAGACACGAGCAAGGGTTGGCAACAATGAATCCAAATAGAGAAACTCGGAACGAGAACATGGGTGGAAACACAAGACAGTCCCCTTACTATCTTATATCATGCTGTTGTTGTTGTTGTTGTATTTCATTTTTTACACAAGGTCACCTGTTAATTATAGAAACATTTTAGTAAGCATGATTTAGATTTATTTTTTACATTTCAAATGTAATTACAACACCCTTTTCCTATAAAAGAGATTTTTTTAATGCATTTCGGCTGTTGGTTTAAACAATTCAAACACAAATGTTTAATTAAGAATGGTTTTTAAAAATGATAATTTCTGAAAAGACTGATGTTGTGTGCATGCATATTAGTGTCCAAAAAGCGATGTTGCCAACGACTGGCTTAGCATTTATAATACAGCACTGTTTTTAAGGCTCTGTGTGTACACAGGGATAATTGTTGTCCTTGATATATGGGAAAAAAAAAATCTTTTCATTTTAAAATTTTAGTACATCATTGTTGCGTAAATATACCCTGAAACTAAAACCAAGAACATCTGAACCCATTGCACCTGCAAGATAATTGATTTAAAAGGCACCCTCTGAATAAAATTACTAGATTAAAAAGGAGTAAAATTTCATTTCATTATCATTATGCAATTTAGAGAACTAATTTAATGGAATTTAAGGATTTGAATATTTATTTAGATGTATTAGCTTACAATTGAGAGGAGCCTCTTTGACAACCATGCAGTCATTAAAGCTGGCCTTAGAAAAGTAGTAAAAACAAAAACGTCATTTTTTAAATGCTTTTTTGGTACATTCATTTTACAGACAGCTCTTCCTCCTTTAATGGACCACCATTGCTCAGAAACCCAAGAATTGTAAAATGAGCTCAGTTTCAACTGGAGACTGGGGACTGGGTGAGGTTTCGAGTTCAGAACACTTTGAACACTTTTATGTCAGAAGATCAAGGAAAGCTTGATTCCTCATGATATGACCCCTTTAAACAAGTGCACAAACAACAGCAGACATTGTGCTGTTGTAGAGCATGTTGTATCTGAAAGCAATTTCCTCTGATATTCCACTTTCTCTTTCTTACTCTCTTTCTTTGCCACTCACAGTTTTTCCAACACTCTGTTCTTTCTTCTGGTCTCTCTGTTGTCCTTTTACTCTGTCACTGTTTCCCACATTGCCTGCAATAAGTGTCAATTTGCTCTCTCGCCGTCTCTTTTGGGTTTCTCTCTTCCACGTATAACCCTAATGAACAGCGATGGAGGGAGTCGTGTTATGGCTGGTGTCATGTCAGCGAATGCATCGCCCCCGTTCTGACAGATCGCCCCAATTAACCTTATTTACCACTATTTCCCTTCGTCCTTTAACAAGTTCCTCTGGGCTTTTCCCCCCTCTAATGACCAGGTGCCTGAGACGAGGGCTTGCCGCGTTATGGCACCCTCACGGCCCGGCTTGCCATTATTCAGGTGCTCAGGCTGCAGATCACATGCTCCTACGAGCACATTATTGTTTTTCCATAAATGTTCACACCAGAGGCAGAATCACGCATCAGGGGGATGTTGACGTTAGCTCCAGTTGCTGTCTGAATTGATGCTTAATTTTTAAAGTGCGGATTATAGTAGATGCGGATTTTTCATCTGTAATGATTTCCGAAGTGGGTGTGAGGCTTTTCGAGCTCGTAATGAAGGGGAACAGGAGAGGTGGTGACAGAAAATCAAGACGTGGGTGTTGTTAGCGTTGGCATCACATCAGTAGAACTTCTGAACAGAAACAGGCATTGTTTCTGTCTATCGCTAAGCAACATCAGCCTAATATTCTTGTGACTTCTAATGAATACCGTGGGACTTTGTGCAAGGTAAACATAACCAGTGCATGACTCTATACCCCCTGCTCATTAACAGGCACTAAAAAGTATTGACATTTTTTTCTGCCTAATTGTTTCAGGAAGCAATTATCCTCATTTTCTTGTTCTTGTAATTTTTTTTTTGTTTTTTGTTGTTGTTGTTTTTTTTTGGAAGAGTCATTGCACAGGGCTCTGAGTAACTGAAGAGAATGTCTTTATAAACGTTGCTACATATGTATCATTTTGCTGTTTCTGATGAATCAGATGTGCTCCCATGCAGAGATGTGGGCTAAATTCAATCTTTTTGCCGAGTGGGAACCTGCACCTCTGCAGCTGTGAATCCCACAGAGGAGAACGTCTTCAGTATGTGGGCTTTAATTACGGCTCACATCTTTTTGTAGATATGGCTTCCATTTTCACACTCGAAAACACATTCTCAATAGTCCATAGAAGGCATTCTGCTGGTAAACATGTTGTCCAAATAATTGTATTTTTAACGAAGCAAAGCAAAAATTTTGCTATAAAAATTTTGAAATTAAAAAATAAAGATATGCATACACACATACACAGTACACACACATATATAATGTAATCAACTTGGATCTTTTGGATTTGATTAATCGTTTAGCATTACTATTATTGACATTATTAATAGTAAGGTCGTTGTTAAGTTTATGTATTGGGTAGGATAAGGGATGTAGAATAAGGTCATGTAGAATAAGGCATTAATATTTACTTAATTACTACTAATAAAAGGCCAATATTGTAGTAATATGCATGCTATTAGGCGACTATTTAAGAGACCTTAAAATAAAGTGCAACCTTATATTTTTGTTCATGTGAGATAATATGCACTGTGTCTGAAGCCAATCGATGTTACTATTTCAGCACATATAAAACATTTAGGGATGTTTGTAGTGCTTTCATGATAGGAAAATACAATCAAAAGGTCTCCATTACACTTGGGTGTATTTATGGTGCAGTAGTGAAACCAGAGTGGACTCTCCTGCCTGCTTCTTTTTGTGTTTGTTCATGTGCTCTTTACTCAATAGATTATTGCTCATTCTGGTCAAGTTTTCGTTGAAGCACAAACACTCCTTCTCTCCCCTGGAAGTCCGGTGTGTCAAATGAATCAGTAGCAACTGAGGGAAGTGTCTCCATCTACGAACAGTCACATCCTGTGGAGATGGCAACCCGGAGTAGGTTTCTCTGTCAGAGTTCAATTTGCAGACTAATTGGATTCTCTTTTTCAATGATCATACCTGACATACACAAATTACTGAGTGAAAAGGGCTCTGACTCAAATCGGTTCTGCTATTACTGCCTGGAAATTGCTAAAATTGTCTCAAAGGATTAAGCCTGTATAGTTTAAAATTAATAATGATGGCTGTCCTTTTCCACACATTTATTTGATAGTGCAGTGTCCAAATTTTAATGACTTTAAACGTTAAAGCAGCTCATTTTATTTTCGATTTTTCAACTAGTAGAAAACTTTGGAAACAGAATTGATTGTTTTTTAATCACATATCTGAATTGTAATTTTTAGATTAATTATTTATTTAAAGAAGTATGCCGATTTTGATGACATTTTGACTTTATCCTTGAATAATTGAGTGGTTCGTGTTATTTTGGAATTGTGTAATGAATCCTGCAAACAGAAATATGGCACTCATTTGAAGAAGAAAGCTTCTAGAATTACTCATTTAGAAAGGGTGATGTGGCGTCATTGGTCTGGTTTCACTCACTAATCTGTTTAATAAGCAGAGAAGGAAAGGAGGCATCTGGAAGGAAGTCCATTTTAGGAATTGCTGTGGTGGTGACCGCACGCCACAACAAGGAGGGGTTCGAAACCCAAGCTGCCGAAGGGGGACTGACATTTTTAAGACAATGTTTACCTGGCTTTGTCTCCCTCTGTAACCTTCTATTAGTAGGCTATTAAATAAATAATCTAACCAGTCATTTTTAACAATTTATTTACTTTTGTTTGTTATTTTTTTGTTTTTGTTACACTATTATATTTTATTTTATTTTATTTTTTTTATTTTAGAACTGATGGAATTTAAAGACAATAAGTCCACTTTTTGTAGTTTTCTTTCGTATTTAATTGGTGGACATTTTTCAGTGGATTTCTTTTTTTTTTGGTTATTAAACTGTTTTCTTAATAAAGCTCTTGCAGAGCCTGTTGATCCCAAAATATATTTATAATCATTCTGTTGTGTTATAATTGCCGAGTTATATATATATATATATATATATATATATATATATATGTGTGTGTGTGTATGTGTATGAGTTATATATGTAATGATAAGTGACACTTTGTAATGTGTTATTTATTTATTTTAATTATAGCTGCAAAGCCATTTATCAGTAAGTTAAAATCAGAATTATTTCAGATTAAATGCCTTAGTCTTTTCTTTCTTTCTTTCTTTCTTTCTTTCTTTCCTTCTTTCTTTCTTTCTTTCTTTTTATCATTACACATTGATTGTTGCAGGTCAAAATATTTAGCCTTTTATCATTGTCATTATCATTATCATCACTCACTCATTCATTCATTCATTTACCCTGCAGCACAGGTACTCGAACTATATAGATATTGAAATGGAAACTGTCTGTAAGTTTCTTTAAAACTTTGGCAGTCCTGCAATATATGTTACTCTCAATGAACTGTGAGTTTTTTTTCTTTTTGTTTTAGTAATATCTGTCACAACACACAACGATATATGACCACAGGGAGTTTATTCTCCCCGTATCCTTATCTTACCCTTCTCAATTTCTGTTTTTGTCTCTTATTTCCCGCTTGAGTTGTTCTTGATTTGTCGTCTAGAGAGCCGAGGTCGTGGCAGTTTGTACATATCCTACTCAAAAGTAAATGTGATTGCTCAGATCAACACTTGAACGACATACTCTATCATAGGAATTGCTTTAATGCAGAAAATCTGCGCATTAATATTTCAGGGTGTTAATTATGTAGAAATAAATAATTTGCTGATGCTACTGGTGCTTCTTTTGCTTGTGACGTCTGCACAAAGACGAGTAAATTTGTAAGTTGGGTCAATTTTCTCTTGTTGATATCATTGAGTCCATCTTACGTTTTGCATAATCTAAACCAGTGGTGTCAAACTCTAAGCCCGGCAGAGTTTAGTCCCAACCCTGACACCACACACATGCCATGTAGCTTTCAAAAGGGCTTGATTAACTGGATCAGGTGTGTTTAATTAGGGTTGCATCTAGAGAGTAGAAAACAGCTAGACCAACAATATTTTATGTATTTGGAGCATACAGGAACATACACACTTTCCCAGTTTTTGGAAAGACATTTCAAGATATCATCAAAGAAAGAACCATGAAAATTCATTATTTTCTTTGGCTCTCATGTGGCCATATGTTTTGCACCATGTTTCAGTGTATCTTTATAATAAGATTTGAGTTTAACCACTAGAAAGGTTTTCCTCAAAAAATATTTCAGTATTATTCAGTTTAAGCCATTTTTTGTATCATATACCTGCATTATTTAAACACAATACCAAGTCAAGGCTGGAGAGAATCCTCTGAAAACTGAGTTTTGTGTTTGGTAATGTAGGATAAACATCTCTTCTGCTTTATGAAACTGTCCTGACAGCGGAAATATAAATGTAGCTAATAATATGACCATCATGTAAAGCAATATATGAAGTTCCAGATCACCTGTGTAAATCCCCCTCATATCAAAACATGATAACCCAGCACCAGACAGCTTTTTTTGCTGTAATTTCTGGCCGTGTTCTCTGGACATGACTGCGCTCGTCATTCCCTTTCCAAAATTGAAAATTCCACATTCTCTCTTGGGTGCCTCACGTCTTCCTCTGCAGAATGTGATGTAAGTTGTAAGCAAGCATGTAGAAAAAAAACAGATGTTGTGCACAAGGTGACATTCTCTTTCTGAATATATGTACATATATTTACATTAGATAGATTTTTGGTCACACTTTACTTTTAGGTCCAATTTAAGGCTATTAACAAAACAACTTTTGCCTCAATAAAATCATAATTTGCTGCTTATTAGCTATTAGTTGGTATTTTCATCATGCATTGTCTATGCACAAAAAATGTAAGATAATCAGTATCAGTATGTCAAACAGCAACTTTGCACGCAGCAAATGTTTCTTGTGTCCAATTTAGGGCTGTCCAAGTGAAATAAAGTAAAGTAACACAATAATGCAGCGTTCTTTACGTTGGTTCTGTTCTGATCCTATAAATAACCCCAAGTTCAAGCTGGGGTTGCATGGTCCACACTTTTTACTTTAGAAAACATTATTTGCAATACGCCTCCAATCCAATTATCACAAAGAGCATTGTGCTTACTTCTGATAAGAAACAAAGTCTCAGCTTTCAAATCCTGCACATTCTTTCACAAAATTCAAACAATAAATGTTGTTTTGACACTCTTAAATGTGGTGTGACAGATCACTGTAAGCTGCTGTGAATCCACGTGTCCGGGTGCTTCTCTATCTGGCACGGATTTACAGAAAAAATACTGTTGGAAAATAAACCATTTTACATACATAATCCCAGCATTTCATTACATGTCAGCTATAAATTAAACCTCAGTGTATCAATTTCTAATTGTATTTATTTTAGTTATTATCTGCAGCTTATGACACATTTTTATTATTATGTTTTTTTTGTGGGGGGTCTGAACATGTCTTAGTTTTGAAAGTTCACTGTGAACTAAAGAACTGAAAGGAATGAATGTTAAATTAATCAATTATGGTCATGACATAGGGTAACCCAATGCCTGAACAAAGTGTTTGAGCTTGTGGCAGCCTGCTGGTTCTTTTCAAGTCTCTTTGGTTGACATGGTTTATTGAAATGTGCATCTGAATGAAACGGTGGGCGACACAGACAGCCTGTAATCAGGGCGTTTGGACACTCAGTGTAGGTGGAATCAAAGACCACCTGACTGTTCTCTAAAAGTTTGAAATGGCTCCTGATTCATTCCTGGGTAATTTTCGCATAGAGCACAATTAAGATGGATGGAAATATAAGGTTTATGTACAGAAAAGCTTTTTGTGTGGAACGGATAGGGTAAATTACATCAAAATTAGAAATTCTGGACATTTTGCAATTATTTTGTATATAAAGATGGTTAATTTGTTAAAAGCAGTTGAGTATAAATGCATTTGTTTGTGACAGATGATGCAGAAACTTCATAGATGATCTTCACAAGGATTCTGTTAATATTCATTAAATAATTAATTATGAAAAGATTACTTCCTTCCATCATTCCATCCATCTATCTATCCTTTCTTTCATTCCATCTGTCCATCTAACTTTCTACCCATCCTTACTTCCATCCATCCATCTATCCATCCTTCCTTCCATTCACCCATCCATAACTCCTTCCATCCATCCATCCATCCATCCATCCATCTATAATAATAATAAGAAAGTGAATAAATTTTTGTCATTGTTTTAAATAGTAAATATTAGTATAATATTAATATGTATTATACAATAATAATAATAATAATAATATATAAATATAATATTATAATATTCATATCTCTCTCATCCTTTTTTTTCTTTAGTCAATATAGGATAAATGTAATTTTTTATACTTATAGACCTCCAGTATTAATTCACTAAAATGTTATAAAATGTTATAAGTATGCATTAGCATATAGCAACTACTCTAGTGAGTATTGGCTTTGGTGTTCTTCTGAGCTTTGTTAGCTCTAAGCGATTCACAGAAGCCCATGAGTAAAGGGGGACAGCGCAGGATCATTGTACGTTACAGTACCATTGGCCATCACTCAAAGTGTGGTTGAATGCAAGCAGGGTTGGCAAATGTGATGAAAGCAGTGAGAGCCTGTGAAGTGGTGTGTTGTGGGCAGTGTGTAGTGTTTCTTTCTCAGATGATTTGCTCAAATGAATGCAAACATGATTTTTGAAGTGTTTATTTGCCTGTCCATAAAGTCAATCCGGTAGCAATGTGTTTCCATGTGTGTCTCCCTAACCTGACATGATCTTGACACTGTTTTCTTGAGTTATGTGCATGTGTGTGTCTCAGAGTGAAAAATGTGTGTGCGTGGCTCATTTTGAATGGGTGTTGACATGTTTGTGTGGGTTGGTTTGTGTGAGTGAGTCAAGCAGCCAGTCTTGTCGCTTGGTTTAGAAGTAGACTTGATGGGCCCAGTGTGTGTGCGAGCGAGAGTTCATAATGTCAGCAAAAGAGATGTAGGTGTGTGCATGGATGTTTCAGAAAAGCAACATGATGCATTTGTGCATGTGTGTCTAATGCGTCTGAGTAAATGCTGTGCTGGACAGATTGAGTTCAACCTTGCGTGCCGCGTACCCTTTGTGTCCGGTCCCTGATGGGGGCCCCTGTGCGTGACAGATTGGGTGTTCAGGTGCCATCCGCCCACTGGCCCCCCCACAGAGAGGTTAAGTACTTTAGCACATTACTTTAGGGACTTGCGACCGACAGACAGCCTGGTGCCCATTTGGGGTCCAAAAGACTCCACGGTTGACTAGATAGACGCACAGACGCTATTTAAACAGATGCCATTCACTGCATAATAATTTATTTTCCAAACAAAGACGGTCGTTGGCTTCCTCCTTTTATTTGTCATATTTAACGATAAAAACAACTTGCTGCATTCTCTGTAAAAACATGTTTTCAGCTCCTCCCTGGGATTTCAAATGTATTCAGAAAAGAATAATGAATCACGGCTGACTCTTGTGTTTTAATTTAATTTAAATTTCTAATTAAGAGTGTTTTGTGTTTATTTGTGCCAGACCCTTCTAGTGTTCTCAGCTAATCAAAATGGTGCAATCACAGATTGGTGAAAGGACATTGTGCCTTTCCAAATCAGTATATTTGAAGGGCGTCTGTTGTTAAGGACTCTAAATAGAGTACATACTAGGAAATATTTGAAGCTGACAGAATGGTATGTCAGAGCATACATTTACATCATGATTAGCCTTTAATCAACAAATACTGGATGTGAGCTGCTGGAAAAGTGTTCTAAAGGTACTTGCCTGTAAATGTGAAATCCCTCTTATTTAAAAAATAAATAAATAAAAAAAAATAAAAATGTGTGTGTGTGTGTGTGTGTCATCATCATGTTCTATATACTAGATTTATACAGTAAAGTATAGCGTATAAAATATGA
>JAUYWG010000046.1:16534097-16550103 GCA_034779775.1 Enteromius afrohamiltoni | reverse complement strand
GCACCAACCTTGTTCGGCCATAGCTCTGTCAATAAAGCTCAGCAAATGGATCCTACTGTCTCCGAGTCGTTGTCACACTATGTAACTAAGTTATGGAACAGTTTGTAATTATGCAGATGTAATAGGCTGATACTGTTACTAATTTATTACAGAACAAGTCTGTTACACAGCTACTTATGTAACCAAACTATTGTCACATATGCGCTTAAACAAATTTAATACCTTTCTACTTACATTAAAATTACATAATGTTACACAGGCAATAGCTACTTAAATTAAAGTGTATAAAGATTGTACTTAAGTGTACTTCATGTGTGTCTATACTATACACCTTATCTAGCTGCACTTTAGTTTGACCCTTTAGTACAGTGCTTAAATACATGTAATACCAATTAGATTAAAATTACTGAATATTACACAGGCATATGCTACTTCAAATAAAGTGTATCAAGAATGCACTTAAGTACACGTAGCTGTGTTTGTTACGTATGTGTAAAAATAGCTGCCTGTTACATCTACAGTACATCATTACAAACTGTAATTGCAGGCTGATCCTTAACTTAGTTACATGATAAGTACATTTTATTTCATGTAAGTACAATGACTTCTATTAAGTACCTAAAATAAGACCCCTTAAAATAATTTAAATTAATCATTTGGTACAATTGTGTAAATGCATGTTTTGACATTGTACTTATATTTTTAAAAATACCTATGTAAATACATCTGTAATTAACTTCTGTAATTACATTGTTGACCTATCCCTTAAACCTTTATTGACCAAACCTGTCCATAACTGTAGTGTTTTGCAATACAATATCACCACGATATGTACATTGTACTTTTTTGGGATGTCAAGATGATGGGTTTGGGTCCAACTGACTTCAGTAGAAGTATAATAAAAAAAAAAAAATCTGTACAATAAAATCCACAGGATCATTGTTTCAAATGTGCGTATGTTTGGCCTAAGCAGGGTGTAATCTTGAAAATTGCTTCTTAAAAACCTTTTCTTGTTTTTAAAATGCCTCAAAACCCCAAATGTCCAGGATTTTCAACTTTCAAATCCATAACATGTTTTTATACCGCTTGAATGGGTTTTTATTTTAAGAAAACGCTATTTGACTTTTCCCCCCTTCGCTTTTCACTTAACGACAACAAACAGTGCACCAACATGTTTTTCCCAATGATGATGATGATGTTAATGTAAGCTTACAGGGAGAACATTAGTTTGCTTCCATTAGCCTTGCAGGGTTACCTCAATTATCCTGCTGCACTCTGGGCACCTGCTGTGGAGAGAGCCGAGGATGGGGACCGGGTTTGTGGCAGTGGTTTCTTATGGGAGCAGAGGTGGCTTACAGGCAGCTGGTGGCCCACCCTGCAGACCCCTCACTGCTTTTGCCCATGGCCCCTCCGGCCCTTTCTGACCGACAAACCAGTAGAGCTGGAGTGTAATGACAATGAATGATGCATAAATATTCAAAGATTGTGGGAAAGCGAGCGAGATCCAGAGAAATTGAGGGAGAGAGACAGAGGAGCCCATTAAAAATGAATGGATTCATTTCTGGTCTGATGTGTTCTTACATCAGTAAAGCACTATTTAAGATATGTCTCCAGTCATGGCAGACAGTGCCCATTTGGCCTGTGGATTGTCCATTAAGTTAGTGTGTCATTAAAAATTAATGACTTTTTCAACTTTTCTCTTTTTGTTACGGCTGATATGGACCTACGTTCCACTACGAGCTTGGCTGTGAAAGTCTGTATTATTGGAATATGTTAGTTTATGCTTTTCTGGACACGGTTAGACCGACAAATACTTTCTGTCAGATTTATTTATTTATTTGTTTGTTTGTCAGAAAATGTACAGTAAGCGATGGTTGAATGATTACAGAAATTGTTCACTGTACAAAGAATAATTTACTCACACTCAAGCCATCAAAGATATGGATTAGTTTGTTTCTTCATCTGAAAAAAAATGTGTATACATTTATTAATGTATTTATTGATTCATGAAATTATTTGCTCACCAGTTGATCCTCTGCAGTGAATAGGTTTATCCATCCATCCATCCATCCATCCATCCATCCATCCATCCATCCATCCATCCATCCCTCCATCCATCCATCCAACCATCCATCCATCCATCCATCCATCCATCTTCTTCCGCTTATCCTAGACCGGGTCGCGAGGGCAGCAGTTTAAGCAGGAACGCCCAGACTTCCCTCTCCCCAGACACTTCCTCCAGCTCTTCCAGGGGAACACAGAGGTTTTCCCAGGCCAGCTGAGAGACGTAGTCCCTCCAGCATGTCCAAGGTCGTCCCCGGGACCTCCTCCCAGTGGGACATGCCCGGAACACCTCCCCAGGGAGGCGTCTAGGAGGCATCCGAAACAGATGCCCGAGCCACCTCAGCTGGCCTCTCTCGATGTGGAGGAGTAACAGATCTACGCTGAGCTGCTCCCGAGTAACTGAGCTCCTCCCGCTATCTCTAAGGGAGCACCCTGCGGAGGAAACTCATTTCGGCCCCCTGTATCCGGGATCTCGTTCTTTCGGTCATTAACCCAAAGCTCATGACCATAGGTGAGAGTAGGAACGTAGATCGACCGGTAAATTGAGAGCTTCGCCTGGCGGCTCAGCTCCTTCTTCACCACGACAGACCGGTATATCAACCGCATTACTGCAGAAGCTGCACTGATCCGTCCGTCGATCTCCCGTTCCATCCTTCCCTCACTCGTGCTCATCCTTGAAACAAGTCTGACTTACTGCCGGCAATGTGAACCAAGCTCCTGCTCTGGTCATACAGGGACCGGACAGCCCTTAGCAAAGGGCCCCTGACCCCGTACTTCCAGAGCACCCCCCACAGGACACCACGAGGGACACGGTCGAATGCCTTTTCCAAGTCCACAAAACACATGTGGACTGGTTGGGCAAACTCCCATGAGCCATCCAGTACCCTAAAGAGGGTATAGAGCTGGTTCAGTGTTCCACGACCAGGACGAAAGCAGCATTGTTCCTCCTTGATCCGAGGTTTGACTATCGGACGAATTCTCCTTTCCAGTACCCTGGCAGGCAGAGGAGTGTGATCCCCCTATAGTTGGAACACACCCTCCGATCCCACTTTTTAAAAAGAGGGACCACCACCCCGGTCTGCCAGTCCAGAGGCACTGTCCGCAAACTCCACGTGACACCATAAAGGCGTGTCAGCCAAGACAGCCCCACGGCATCCAGAGGGCAGATCTCATCCACTCCCCGGTGCTTTGCCACTGAGGAGCATTTTAACTACCTCGGCGACTTCGGCCCGAGAGAATTCTTTCGGCTGCTGGGTGTGTCCGTCAGCTTATCCTCGGGGTACTATCCGCAGACGAACGGCCAGACGGAGAGGAAAATCCAGGAGATTTCCCGTTACCTCCAGTCCTACTGCCATGACCACCAGGACTCCTGGAGCCAGTATCTGCCGTGGGCAGAATATGCCCAAAACTCCCTGAGACAAGGTACCACTGGACTAACACCCTTCCAGTGTGTTAGGCTACCAACCTCCACTACTCCCGTGGAACGATGAACCGTCTTCCGTTCCAGCTGTGGATTTCTGGTTCAGAGAGAGTGAGAGGGTTTGGGAATCCGCACACGTTCACCTCCAAAGAGCGGTCAGAAGACACATGAGGTGGGCTGATGCACGCCGTTCTCCTACCCCAGTCTATCAACCAGGAGATTTGGTATGGCTGTCCACTAAGAATATAAATGAGGTCACCTACGAACTGCAGCTCCCACCACATTACAGAATAGCACCTACCTTCCATGTCTCACTTCTCAAACGTCACATTGATCCCATGTTTCCTCCATCCACAGACCAGCCGGAACCCCCTCCTCCACCCGAAGTCGAGGCTGCAGACAACATCTACCGGGTCCAATCCATCCTCGACTCCCTGCGGCGCAATGGACAACTCCCTATGTTGTTCATAATAAACTTACTTGTTTGATTGAAATCATCAGTATGGCTGTACGCATGCATTTATGACCTTGAGGCTAGACTATTGTAATGCTTTATTGTGTTGTTGTTCTGCACGTTTGATAAATAGACTACAGCTGGTTCAAAATGCAGAGTCCTTACTAGAACCAGGAAGTATGAGCATATTAGCCAGGGTTTTGTCAACACTGCACTGGCTCCCTATCAAACATCCCATAGATTTTAAAATCTTGTTAATTATTTATAAAGCCCTGAATGGCTTAGCTCCTCAGTCCATGTTATAGTCCTCCACGCCCGCAGACTCAAAACTCTGGCCATTTGATAATACCTAGAATATCAAAGTCTACTGCGGGTGGCAGATCTTTTTCCTATTTAGCACCCAAACTCTGGAACAATTTACCTAATACTGTTCGGGAAGCGGGCACAGTCTGTCAGTTTAAATCTAGATTAAAGACACAGCTCTTTACTCTGGCTTACACGTAACACACTGATACACATTTATTCATCAAATCTGTTAAAGGATTGTTAGGCTGCTTAATTAGATCAGCCGGAACCGGGAACACTCCCCTTACACAATGTATTCATTACATCATAAAAAAGAATGGCATCTACACTAAAATTAGTCTGTCTCTATCTTATTCTGTTTCTCAATCCGTTTCCAGATTAAATGGTGTATCAGCACAAAAAGATGACCTTCATCGGAAACAAGTAGAACTAGATGAGCCCTGTAGACAGATCACCAAAACCAAATGCACACAAACACACACTCACACTAGAAATCCTTTGCACAATTTGATATGCTTAAAGTTAAACTGAAAATTAGAGGAGAACCGGCCTCAACTAAGCCTGGTTTCTCCATTTTCTCACAGATAGGGTTTTGGTTCCTTACTGCTATCACCTCTGGCTTGCTTGAGTTTAATCTCGTCATTATACATTACCATCAATCTGTTCTCCTATTTGATAATGTTCAGTACTTTGCTAGAATCTGTATTGTTAAAAGTGCAATATAAATAAAAGTAATTGATTGATTGTTGGGACTCTTATGCTGACGGCACCCATTCACTGCAGATGATCCATTGATGAGAAAGCTAAAATTCTGAAAATCTGTTCTAGTGAAGAAATTAAGTCTTAAATAGCCCAAGGTTGCATACATTTTCATATATTTCTGAAACATCTTTAATACTTTTTCATTTTCAAGTGATCTATTTTTCTAAATTATATAATCCTTACAAGTAAATTTTATGTATTCATGTATGTGTTTGTTTTCATTCATTCATCCATTCAGAATTGTACTAAACCCATAGATAATTCCCATGTAGAAAGCCTTTGTGGCCAGACAAACTTGTCATCCCACAAGTTTTGTGAGTAAATAGAGCAAAACCTGGTTTAGTAATGCTTCACCATACATGATGCCTGAGGAGTGACACTTTGAAAAATCACATCGTATTTAAGAATTGCCCTACCTTAGCTTGACTCCCTTGCCTAAGGCTGGAGTTGGGGAGGAAACTGCATATCTACTGTCAGCTCTCATATCCTCTCAAAATTCATCTTTCTTTCTCTTTTTTTCACTCTCTCTGCGAGTATCCTGCATCAGCTGTCATTCTACTGTCGGCTCTGTGAAAAATGTGTCCAATTCCTGTAGTTAATCAAATAAAATATAAATGTAAAATGCTGATGTAACAGTTTGTGGAAATGAAATGTCAACAACCAGCACAAAGATGGGCAGATATGGCTATCAAACGAATGCTGGATGCTAAATTCTGAACTCTTAGTGTACACATACATATAGTTTAGTATATACACCCGTGCTGTCAAATGATTAATCACAATTAATCACATCCAAAATAAAGTTTTACATAATATATGTGTGTACTGTGTTTGTTTACTGTTTATTATTAATAACATTCATTATGTATATATAAATACACACACATGCGTGTATATATTTCAGAAAAAAAAGTTGTCGATGATGTTAATCTGTACATCACGTTTTGTCTTTCCTCACTTTTGACCAGAAACAGAAAGTCTGGCCTGAATTGCAGCTTTTATGGTTTAAAAACCAAATGATGTTTTTATTGTAGTGCAGTTAGAGTTAGACTTGCGCTGTGGTTTCTTCATAATACACATAATGATACGTCTAGACTTTGTGGTTAGAATTTCTGTCCATTTAAAAGTCATAATTATAGACTACTGTAATCCACATACATATCTGTGATGAAAAAAGAAAAAAAAGAAATAAATAAAACTTTAGCTTTTACTTGCTACTGAGTGCATTAGCAAACACTTGTAAGTATCTTTTTCGTGATTTAATGAGCCTAATCTGAGTTAATTCTGTGATTAGTTTACATGTGTGCTCTCAGTCCTGTAAGCTACGTAAAGCCAGTGATGTTAGAACTGCTGATGCAAGCTAGCACATGCTATTTTTTGTGCTATATGCATTAGATGGTCAGTGATCAGTCTGTGGGTGGTCTGTGGCTCACTACTATCTTGTTATATTGTGTTACTCAGTTCTGCCTCATTAAGTGCTGACTTCTCTGGGTTGCTTTTCATATCTTTCACCCAGTTAACTCATATTACCTTGTTTTTTCTTAGTAGTAGTTGGAGCAATTTTCTTTAGACTCCTTATAGTCACAACGGAGAGAGGCAAGGCGGTGTTCGGATTCAAGTGCAGAATGTTTTATAAAAGAACAAGGTTTCACAAGCAGGGTCGATCAGTAGCAGACAGGAATAGCGGAGATACTGCAAGGGAAAGGTCAGAGTTCAGGCATGGTAAACAGTAAATATAATCCAAGGACAAAAACAAAGGCAGTAGTCAAAAACAGGCGAGGTCAGTAATAACAGATCAGACACACACAAAAAAAAAAAAACGGAGTGGCAAAACGACAGGACGACCGAGGACCGTGACAGACAAACAAACAGACTAGTATATATACAGGTGGTACTGATTGAATCATTGAACCTAATTCAGAACAGATGTGAAGGAGAGGTGCATTTTGAGGAATGGAGTCCAGGTATGAAAACAGACACAAAACACAGACTACAACGAGAGCTGGAGTGCTAAACACAGTCTTTAGCTGGCAGCTCCAGCTAGGCATGACATAGCCATGACACAGTCAGTGATAAAGCCCTTCTTGACCTAACAGACTGTGAATGCACCCTCTTGAGCCAAACCGACTGACATTGCGCCCTCGGGGTCCTCACTGGCAGTGAACACCCTTCTGCAACCAACAGTCAGTGATAACACCCTTCTAGAGCGATCAGACTGTGAGTACGCCGTTCGAGACCAGACAGGGAGTGAATATGCTCCTTGTGACCAGACTGAAAATGAGCGCGCCCTTCTCGGTTGGGCCGATTGTGGTAGCTCCCTTTGGGCCCAGACAGACAGGGGTAATGCACTGCAGGACTAAACAGACTGTGCTTGTGTACTGCTGAACCCTCCGGACCGTGACCCGGCTATCTCCACAGGTTGTGCAATCACAAATGGGGGCTCTGGAGAATCTATGGCTGATACCAACTTCTCCAGAGAGGATGCAGCCATAAGTGGACCCATTGGAGCATCCGAGCCACCCGCAGGCTCCGGAGGTTCAGGCCCTGGGACCTCACATTCGACATAGAACTCTGGTGGTCGGTGTACCACCACTGGCTCTGGCGCTTCATTCAATACCCAATCTGGGTCACCAACCGGTTCGGGCAGATCCGGCAACCATGGGTCCGGATCACAGACTGGGTCTGGCGGATCTGGCCATACAGGATCTGAATCACAGACAGGGTCTGGCTAATCCGGCCATTCGTAACCCAACTCACAAACCAACATAACTGGACATGGTTCCTCGTACCGTGCTATGGGGTTGAGACCCGTTACATGCAGGCTAGGAACCGCGAGGACCTGCAGTGGCTCGATTGGCTGCGAAACCGGGACCAACTGGGCAATACACAGCTCCTCATACCGTGCCAAGTTGAGAACCGTTACATGCGCCCAACTGATCATTATTCTGCCCCTCTTGCTGAGTGATGGGAATATTGCCCTTTGTGGGCATCTCAGCTCCCCTAGCTGTCGTTCAGTACCTGGCTGGGTAATCACAGGGTTTGCTGAAAGCAGTTCTCCTTCCAGTAATAATTTTGGCACCGATATACTTCCATACTCCTCGCGAGTTTGGTGTTGTGGAGGAGTCTCGCGATCGCCGGCCATCTTGTGCGTAGACTCGCGATCAGCGACCATCTTGTGCTTTGTTCGGGAGCGACCATTTTGTGTGGTAGTGGAGTTTGCCGTCTGGCCATGTGAGAGCTGACCCATGGGTTCGGCGTGACATTCGCAGCATGGTGATTCCCCTGCCTAGAACCGCAAGCGCAAATGTCCTCCTCCACCTCGCCCACCGTGAACGGAGAACCACAGTACAACAACACAAAGTCAATAAGATGCTCTAGTGACCACTTGGGATTGTCATCAGGCAGTGAATAAAGCAATTCTATGTCCAAACCTGCCAGGAAGCAGTCCTTGATCTGCTCCTCAGTCACTCTCACGCGGTGGCTGAGAGCAATGAACTCCGCGACATAATCCTCTATCCGGCATCCACGTTGAAACAGGGAATCTAGACAGGAGGGAAGATGCGGCGAATACTCCTGCCAGCGAGGCAAAGCAAAGTCTTGGGTCACGTGCTGAAAACAGCTGCTGAATCCTTTGTGACGGTCCATTCTGTCACAACGGAGAGAGGCAAGGCGGCGTTCGGATTCAAGTGCAGAATGTTTTATTAAAGAACGAGGTTTCACAAGCAGGGTCGATCTGCAGCAGACAGGAATAGCGTAGATACAGTAAGGCGTGGGTCGGTACACAGTAAATACAATTCAAGGGCAAAAACAAAGGCAGTAGTCAAAAACAGGTCAGTAATAATGGATCAAACACAAAAAGAAATACGTGTACGAGTGGCAAGATGACAGGACGACAGTGCAAATGGACCATGACATACAAACAAACAGACTAGTATATATACAGGTGGTACTGATTGAATCATTGAACCTAATTCAGAACAGCTGTGAAGGAGAGGTGCATTCTAGGGAATGGAGTCCAGTTATGAAAACAGACACAAAACACAGAGTACCACGAGAGCTGGAGTGCCAAACACAGTCTTTAGCTGGCAGCTCCAGCTGGGCTTGACACTTATGGATAAAAAATAAATGTGTGATTAGACATTCATGATTATCTGAAATTACAAAGATTTCTGTGAAAGTGGTTCTGATAGTCAGAACTCTGCTGCATTCGCTACTGTGCCATATGAACACTTAGAGGTCACCCAAAAATGAACATCTTGAACCATTTCTTGTTCAAAACCAAAAACATGGTGGCAAACATCCAGCTGTTTTCCTTATATATCTAAATCAATCAATATAAAAATCAGTCAATTAATCAAAATTTGGCTCATATGAGATTTATATATATTATCTATGTGTTAATCTTATGAATAACAGCTTTGAGTGAGGAACAGCATACCCCAGAATAAATAAATTAAGTGAAATTTTAAATTTTACAAACACTCCACAGTGTTTGGCTATTTGCATCAATGGCATCAAACTAGAAACTGTGTTCATTTTGAAGTGTCCATGTATGGAAATAGATTGTTTGATAAATTGTGCTTTTGTGTTCCACCATATATTGAATGAACAAATAAATACAGGTTTAAGAAAGACATGGTGTTTATTTTTGAGTGAACTGTTGCTACAGAATGTATGGAATATGTATTTCCAGAAACTGTAAAAAAAAAAATACAAAGCATGATCTGAATTCTTCTCACATTTCCACACCTGGAGAAAATCGTTCACTCTTATCAGGAGACGCATTACATGAGCTATGATACAGTATGCTAGTCTGGGACCAGATTAGAGGGAGAAAAATATCAGCCTCTGCAGATGATTGTGTGTAACTAAGCTGAGAAAATGGTGGCTGTGCCTGAAAACTTTTTTCACTGACCAGAGGGCGAAGGCTAAGAAATACCATTACGTCCATAAACTCTGTTGCAGATTGGAAGACGTCTCTCTAACACAATGTCAACAGAGAGAGCAGGAATTCATCAACCCCTGCTGACTTTCTTGCTCTCCTCGCGTTCTCCATTTACTTTATTTTTGTGTTTTCTTTTTCTTTTCTGTTTTTGTTCTTTCATCTTTGCGCAGGATGGTAGCTCATTTACCGATGGTAGAAGGTTTCCTTTGATCATAACAGTGGTAGTAAAAAAATCAAACATGTAAGATACAGCAGGGTGAAAGATCTCCCTTTTCTGGTCCTAAATTTGTAAATTAATTAATTATTTATTTATAGAGACATTTTCGGATCATGGGAATATAAAATAAATCATGAAGGAGCAGTAATGATACGGTTTTACGTTTAATATAGCAAGATATCAGTGCACATATATTTAAAGTGATCACTATATAATATGGCCTGTACTAAATAGTAATATTTTAAGATGAGCATTTTCCTCTTATAATATTTTCCAGCATTGTTGGTTATGGAAAATGATTATTTAGTCACATATTTTGAACTGGTATTATGTATTTTGCATTTTGTTTCTGGTGCCTTTTTTCACCAGAGTGGGAATTTGCAGCCCAATCTCACCTACAACTAACAACTAACCCTGCCCCAAACCTGCCTGTCATGGGGATTTAGACAAATCACAAAAAATCATACAAGTGAGGTTGTATGAATTCGTACAAATTACAAATTAGAACAATTTAGCCACCTTTTATGAATACGTACAACATTTTTGTGAGACTGTGTTGGAATTTTTGCAGTCTCATTGTAGGGGACTGTTTTAATGTCAATTATCATGAATTAACGATATTGAACGTGAATTTTTGTAAATACTCATGAAAACATGTAAAAAGTGGACTTACGGTGGACTTACCCAAGAAAGCAATGGCACTATAAAGTAACTACATGTGTTAGGGTTAGGTGTAGGGGCAGGTTTAGGATTAGTTAATACCTAGTTATTTTTATCACTACAATAAGTACATGAGGAACAGGACTGTAAAATAAATTGCTACCAAAACAACTCGCACAAGGTTGTTTCAGGATATTTGTTCCAAGAACGTCTGTGGTTAAACCTGCCACAACATAAGTAAAAGCTTTTATTAGAGCATTGCTACAGTCATAATGGATTGTGGTCATAAATTGAGTGCTTTCATCTCTAAATTATTGTCTGTTTGTCCTCAAATTGCTTTATTGTAAAGGCTATGATTTCCCACAGGCCTTGAGACTGAAATACTCCCATTCAATTGTCAATTCACCTCTTCATTATAGTTAGCATGAAATCGTACCTTCATAGTAAGTCATTATCGTCTTCTTTATGAGGCACTGTAATAATAAATGTTCTGGTGAGGTAGAAAACAAATGGGGAATTTATGAAGAGTCGGTTTCTGTAAACACCTTGTGCTGCTAAATGCAATTTATTCTGCTGAATTGGTTGAGCCTTTTAATTGCATTCAAGGCAAGGAACATATTATCTTTCACTGAGCCTAACAAATAAATACGCTGAGTTAATTGGTCTTAAAGAAATGTATCTGTCAAATGCAAAAGCGTGGAAGCTAAAACACATGTCATTAATGGAGAATGCCCCCAAAACCTGTCAACAAGAAATGGGTGAAAACTTTTGTGCCAGGCATAATTTAGAATGCAATTTCAGTCAGCTGAAATGAAATGTCATGCGCGGAGGGATTTTTGGGTAATAAGGTTAATGGAATGCAAATGCTTACAGGCATGACTGTGCAGAACAAGCACATTCTGGGCTTTTACCATTTGTCTTTTGGGTGAGAGAAAACCAGTGTAGGGAAAATATAAGCAATTGTGTAATAATTGAAAAGGACTAGTTTGCCACTTAATTGCATGCCAAAACATGACGAGTAAAACCAATCCTGATTTTTTTAGAATTATTTGTTCTGGATTTGCACATGCTGCTTGTGATACGAGTCAACATCCTTCAACATATCAAATTAAGTTAATTGCATCCAGCTTCTCTCTTTTTGGCTCTGGTTTTGAGATGTGATGTGTGAAATGTAAATGAGAAGATCCTGAAGACCGTCTGTCAGACATACTGTAAGATGCAGTTCTTCAGCTTCACGGCAGGTGAGCTTCCTCTCACAGCTTAAATTATGCCAAATGATGCCTGTTCTTTTTTTCCGTACTGTAACATTTTCAGATTCACTCAGATACCGACCAGTTTCTCAAACGGTGAACATGCTGGTCAGAAATCATAGACTCTACTCGGTAGAGAGCTTTGTTTCTGATTTGATTATATGTGTATTCATTGCTTGTTTTGCAGATCTGCAGTGCTTGCTTCAGAGGACACAGGGTTTCTCTTGCAAAGCTTTGCAGTCAACACTCTCAACATTCAACATCTCTAGCAACATGTTCTCATGTGGAAACATCACTCAGGTGTCTTTTTCCAGTTGTAACAACACTTTTACACAATTATGTCTTCATACAGTGACCCTCATACTTCACCCTCATGTTCATACTGTTAAAAACTGTTGTTTTTTTCCATAATTTCAAAGCAGTGGAGAGGAAAATGACAACCTTAAATGTGGTCATTAATTTTATTCATTAAAACTCATCTTTTATAATAAAAATGAAGACCTTTAAGGCCTTTTTACACTCACACAGCATATTGCAGACTATGCAAGTACATTTATGCAAATTCTGAAAGGGATTATGGCCTAAAATACACACAAAAAGTGTTTATAATTACTAAAAGCTGGTTAACACTATTTTAAAAATGTCCTTGTAATTGTCATGCCCTTTTCTTTGTGTCACGTTTTATGTCTGTTTAGTTCTGTTTAAAGTCTGTGTTTTTGTATTCTTGGTTTAGTTTCGTTTTCATGTCTTCCTGTTTTGGTTTCGTTTTTTGTATTTCCTTCCTGTTTGCCCATATTTGGTTGTTCCTCGGTTTAGGTTAGTTATTGGTTAATTTAGCTCCACCTGTGTCTCCCCAGCTGTTGTCTCTTTAGTTCATTAACCCTGTGTATAAATCCCCTGTCTTTTGAGTTCTAGTTGGTCAGTCAATGTCGATGTCGATGTCACCGTCACCTGTGTTCGTGCTCGTTTTTGGATTGCTCTTTTCACATTTGGATTATTGGATTCACATTATTATTAAAGAGACTCTAAGTTTAAATTAAGCTCTTGCCTCCAACGATCTCCTTCTCTCGCTCTCTGCAAACACCACGTGACACTTTGTTATGTCACTAGTTAGTTTTGGTTTCATTTTTATATTTCCTGTGTTCCTTTTATGGCCTTGTTCCTGTCCTAGTTTAGTTGATTATGTTAATTAGCGTCCAGCCCTGTTCCCCATCTGTGTTTAGTTCGCCCTCATCTGTATGTGTATTAATAATACTTGTGTCCTAGTCTTGGTGTCCGGTCTTCAAGTGTCATTCTAAGTGTCTTACCTCATGTGTTATTTGTATCCTGTCAATCCTGTTAATTAAACTCTACTCAACTTCAATATCTTCGTCTTTGGTGTTCCTTGAGCGGAGCATGCCCATGACAGTTACACATTACATGTGCTTACTATTATAATAAAATGTCACTATGCATAATTACATGCGAGTAACCCTAAGCCAAACTTAATCCCAACCCTAACTATATACTGTAGTAAGTACACATAGTTAATACTCAAGGTAACAAAGACACCTTCAAATAAAGTGTAGTCAAAAACTGGAGAGAACTTATGCTGTGATTCACACCTGTGAAGACAAAGGCCTGCATGATGAGCCATCAGACAGGTATGTGACTGAGATGGGAGAGTTACCAGAAAGAATCTGAGGACAAAATAAGTTTATATATTTTCTGTTTTTAGTTTATTGAGAATATATTTAGCTTTCACACAAAATAACTTGCAACTGCAGTTAAACAGTTATGTATAACTTCATATATTAGGAACAATCAAAGCTGACTTTTTAACATCATTATTTCAGTCTCATGATCCTTCGGAAATCATTCTAATATTCTGATTTTCAGCTCAGAAAACATTTCTAATAATAACCATTATTATTATGGTATTATTATTACACTTCAGTAAGACTGGAGTAATGATGCTAAAACATCCACATCACGTACCTGGCATTTCCAAAGTGTATATTGTTTATGTGTTCTGAAAGACAAAAAAAAAAAAAACACATTTTGAAGAGACAGTGTGTGTGGTCTTAGTGTTCAGGTTCCTGAGTGGGCTGCGTTTTTGCACCGTTATCCTCACATTTGAAATAAAAAAAAGAAAACATACTACATAAAAATAAACTACATTATTAACTTTTTTTTTAATGATGGTCACTGATACTAGAAACACTTTATAGGGAAAAGAGACACAATTACCAAACAGCACACATTTTATCAGTGATATTTACAGCTTACTTTGTACATATAGACCTCGGGAAATAGCAAACAGCAATGACTGGGCATAACATATTTGAAATATTTACACCAGAGCACACATTAGGCTAATAACATTATAAAATCACATTATTTTATACCGTATTGCTGTGCATGTTATAAAACATAAAAAAAAAAAAAAAAAAAAAACATACGGACACCATGACACATTCCACATCACTGCATTCTTCTTTTCTAAGGTAATCCAAAGCTTATTCCACTGAGTGCGTCTTCTTGAGGTAATTATTATATCACAGTACGACTTTTTCTGAGGTGAATTCGGTTTTATTCCTCTCAGCACAAAGCGGGATGAACTTCAGGTAAACGCTTGCTGCTTTGTTTGCGGTGATGTGGGTGTTTACATGTCGCATGCTTCTCTTCTAAATGCAAAAAAATGCGTTGCTATTATATGTGTATATAAATTAAAGTAGACCCTTCACAGTTTTGATTGATGTATTGCTCTTATCCAGTCAAAGCTCAATGTGTAATTTAAGTTCTTATCGGGAAAATCATCAGGAAAAAACGCCTCAAAACACATATATGATTTTCACCGACCCAGCACGTCCTTATTTTGCTGAGTTATGTGTGTTCCTGAGTCAACATATTTTGTTGACCCTTGAATAACATTTTATTCCAAAATTTTAGTTTCGACCATATCTCTAAAGATATCTCTTAAGATAAATATTTATTTCCAAGAAGAAACATCACATTCAAACAAAATCTGAAATGCAATGTTGGAAATTCTGGGAATGTCAGTTTATGTTTTTTAATTATCATTAACCATTTAAGAGGTTTTTCCCCATAGCATTTTCACAGCTTTTTTACTGTACTCTATACTCCAGGGCTCCATTAAAAGAGCACACTGGCCATTTTTGGATTAGTGTGACATTCACACAAATTCCATTGTTTTCTTGTCTGACCTACAACTAACTATATTGTCAAACTGCCACAACATGAATCACCTGCACTACTTGCACTGTTTAGTTTAGGTTTGGCTGTGGTTTAAGACTGTTTGTAGATTCTAAAAAATATATATAATTAAAGGCTATTATTTTGTTTATGCTCTGTGGGCGAATAACTGATTATTATTATTATTTTTTTTTTTTTATATATATGTAGGACTAATCATTTGCTGAGATCACACACCAGCCATGTCAAGCAGACTAGTAAGCACAGTGTGTAGATTTAAGTCTTAAAATAAAGCTTTTTTCCTCTCTTTCCTCCACAAAGATACGCTGTTTCGTTCAAACATGAATATGAATCAAATATGTCACAAAGAAGGGGAGCATTCCCGCTGTCATAACGCTTATGCATGCTTTTAATGCAATAAGTCACACAAAATGAATTTCTGTCATTATTTATTCACCCTGCTGTCATTTTAAACCAGTTCTCTGTTATTTTTCATAGAACACAAAAGGAGAAATAATCTTTACAAACTTTGTTTTTCACTCAAAAGCTCTTCAAGTGGCCATACGGGTTTGAAATTGCATCAGTTTGAGTAAATAATGACTGACAACTCAATATTAGCTGTTAATTATTTATATTAATATACAGGTCCTTTCATTAGTTCATTATTTTCTGTAATGTACTGATAAACATTAGACTTTCATATATTTTAGATTTATTACACACAACTGAAGTA
>JAUYWG010000046.1:16501683-16524382 GCA_034779775.1 Enteromius afrohamiltoni | reverse complement strand
CAGAGGCATCTGATGGACGCAGGTTAAGCCCGCCTCCCAGAAGGCAGGTAGTAAGGTAGCTTGGCCAGACTAAGCTCTTATGAGCTTTATAGTCGCGGAAGCCAGGCTATAAAATAGATGAAATCACATTTAAATTTTTGTTCAAAATAAACATTTTTATTTATCAAAGAATACTGAATCACAAAAAAAGAAAAGAAAGAAAAAAATCTACAAAAATGTCCACTATTATCACGAAAATATGAATATCGTCAATATAATAGGATATGTAATTGTTCTATTTACGCATTGTTAAAACTTAAAAAATTAAAAAAAAAATCTTAATTATGCAACATTTTAATTATTATATCATGTTATGTAATGTGACTATAGATTCAAAGACCATTGAGACATCGAAGCTGTAGTTTCATACAGTACTTTTTCTTCACGTTTTTAACCTCACCCTGTGGTAGTGTCAAGTCCGTAGGCGTACGACACTCATCTTTTTCTTCACTTCACTTTGTATCCCATGTTGAAGGAAGGAGGGGAAGGCCGATAAACATCTCGGTGAGATCCGTGGGATGGTTTCTGCCTTTGTTATTGATGTCCGACTCAGTTCATCCCTCATGGGGAAAGAAGCTTTTTCTTCATGTATTTTGTTCCTCTCGACTCCCTCCTCTTTTTCACACTCTGCTCAATCTCTGGTGCATTTAGACCTAAATCCATCCCATTGTTCATCTTAGTCATGAAAAAGAGGGATTACTGGAATTACAAGGTGGTAAACTGCATGGGTACCTTAAGAGTCTGGTAGCTTAAAATGAATGACAGTGAAGGAGACAATAGAAGAAAATAAATGTTTACGAGCTGATTTCGAAACAACAAGCTAACACTTCAGGTTGTGGTTTTTGAGGCATTCTGAAAGACCTCGAAGCGATTTTCATGTCAAAAAATTTCCCCCAGAGGAGGAACTGCTCCACATTCTGATGGGTTTTGAGTGGAGGCTCATGCCCTGGAGAGAATAAAGTCTTTTGAGACCCCAGACATCCAGTTTAAATGGCTGATAATCTAATATAAAAGAAAGTGTCAGAAATGCAATTTGGCTCTGAGAAGCTCCGTAGGGCATCACTATTGTATTGTAGCCAAATCGACTTAGTTTCCCCATTGTTTCATTCCACTCTCTGTTCTTTCTCTTGATATTGCATTGACAGGAGCAGAGCACATCCTAATATTTTAATGTGTCTGTCATTCATTTTAATAATGATTTAGCTTTGCCCTTTTTTTACCATGCATAAAGATTTGATGTGGCCGCGTTTTAAATAGCTGATGGGTTTTTTTTTTACACTTATGTTTTCTTATAGACTGTATGCATATATATATATATATATATATATATATATATATACTATGCATATATAAATATATGTGTGTGTGTGTGTGTGTGTGTGTGTTATAGCATTAACACTAAAATTAAAAGACTGACATAGCATTCGCACGCTAAGACATTTAGATGTGCATTATGCTATGGTCACAGAACTGGCTAAAATACACATAGCCTATATTATGTACTTCTGTCATCAATAAAATAAAATACAATTTTAGTGTGTGTGTGTATAGATAGATAGATAAATAGACACACACACACATACATGTATACATTCATAATTCAGCCATTAATAAATTAAAATACAATTTTAGTGTGTGCGTATAAATGTTGTGAGAGGCTTCACTACACTGCTTATATTTGAAAAATGTCCTATAGATAACTACAAAACACAGATACACATAAAAAACGTCATATTGCATTACCTAAAAGTCACTACGGAAACCTATAAGTGTCCGACCCCGACAGCCGTGTCTTTACTCCTCCCCCCGACTGCAAGGGGCTGCTCTCGCTAGTCGGAGGCAGGCTAGTGTAGTGCATCTCGAAAGCCCCTATTATAAAGCTGATGACAACAACATTTATATATAATCACAGCGCAATATGTATTGCGCATCTTATGCGTCAATAAAGATGTTCTGTAATCAGCGGTAAATTCCATCAGGTGCGTGGTCTTACATTGCCGCATTCACCACGCAGAGCCGTTTTTCACTGATGAGCTGCGCAAAATCGAGTTCATTATCAGCGTGATTTTGTGCAGCTTGTCAGTGAATAATGGCTCTGCGTAGTGAATTTACAGCTGATTACAGAACAGCTTTACTGACAAGATGCACAAAATATATTGCACGATGATTATCGTGCAGCCCTAACAACATTGCCATAGCCAACTGTGAGATACGTAAACTTGGGATAGCAAGAAGTGGAAAACAAACCTGAGAGTTTGAAGAGGAGAGAACAAATGCCCCGTGACAGAGCGAAGGGGCAGGACTTTACAGCCAACATTACACAAACTTTTTTTTTAGATTTACTATTGCACTAAAGTCCAAAAGTCAAGAAAAAATATGTTATTTATACTTGATAGTTCAAGCTACCTCATAGAAGTGCTCTGTTTGTTAACAAAGTTATGTTATGTTAAAATAAGTTGAAATAAAAAAATAAAAATAAAAAAATTAACATCCTGTATCTGTTTCTTCGCTCTTCTTTATGCTTTCTTTATGTAGCTATTATAGAAGTATCGGATCGGGACTCGGTATCGGCAGATACTCAAAATCAAATGACTCGGACTCCAGGGCAAAAAAACCTGATCGGGACATCCCTATACATTTTACTTAAAAAATTTTACTTAAAATGTTTTGCCTTAAAACTCTTTAAAATAAGTCTTAAAAAGTTAAACAAATATAATACATTCATGTGTTTTAAAGGTCAGTTAAAACGTATGCATTTATTTCTGCATTTCTGTATAAACACTTAATTAATACTAATTATTACCCATTACTGTAAAGGCTTCCCATAAGAAAATAGCCTGCACTGGGAAAGCTTGAAAGAATACATGAATATGTATTTTTGTTTATGCATCTGACAGTATGGATAAAAAGATGTGTGATCTTATTCTCACAGGTCTTTATCACATTTGGTAAGTCTTTGCACCCAAACTTTTCTTTTAGATTTTCATCCATGGCATTCTGACATCAGATAGTCGTAAACAAGGATCATTAGCATGGCGCTAATTAGCTTGCTGCCATGGCTCTGTAATTAGTACACAAGCAGTGTCTCTCAGATCTCTGGAGTTACATCAAAAGGAAATCTCTCTCAATTAGAAGCTCTGCTCCTGTGTAATTTCTCCTTTGTTTACCTTTGCTGTTGCTCTTTCAAGCCTTTTTATCTTCACCCAAAGGTTCAAACGGAGCTGGCGGCTGGTATCAGGGCTAATTGTTACTTTATCATCACCTTTGATGCTAGAGTGTCATGAAAGCTGTCAACCCATTAGTGTTTCCTTTTCTGTTGTTAAAAATGCCCTCATACAACTGTGAGAGGGGCTCCGATATAGAGACAGCTACTGTATCGACTACAATTATTTAACATGCTATTTTGGTCACCGGACCAGTGTGCTTATTTTGTTTTTGAGCCTTTGACCTTAGAAAAAGGACATAAAATTATCAGAGAGGAAGGGGGGTTGGAAATGAGGCACATCGTACATGTAGGCCGCATGTGTAACCTGTATGAGCTCCATTGCTCACAATATACAGTATGAACTGCTGGGTTTCACCGCTAATGGTTTCTTTCTGAGGAAAAAATAAAATAAAATAAAAACTCTAAAATTGCAATACCAGAGATGGGGACGAGTCACATATGGTCAAGTCCAAGCAAGTCTCAAGTCTTAACCATCAAGTCTTGAGTCAAGTCTCAAGTCACAGTTAAGTTGAGTCCTGATAAGTTTCAAGCCAAGTCAAGTCGCAGTACTAAAATAAACGTATATAAATAAATGTAAAAAAATAAAATAAATATATAAAAATAAACGTAAAAAAAAAATATATATATACATACATTTAGCATCCATAATGGACAGAAAGTGTACGAAGTGCTTGTTGTCAGTAATAGACAGGTATTATTGCTTCTGTAAAGGCTTTTTGTCGAGGGTGGAACACAATGAACTGTGACATGGATGGCTGTTTTAGATAAAAATTCAGTGCATCTTGAATTTGATATATCCATCATATCTGCACGGATAAAAAAAAATACCAAACCAATCAGGGAAAACTGTAAACATTAAAACTAAATTTTTCTGATGCACAAAAATAAATTGTGAATCTAAATTAATTTTAAGTGCTGATCACTTGCCTATGTATGTGCTTTAAGATTTGTGCCATTACATATTTTCACATTTACACACAGAGAAATGGAAATACTTATATGTACTGACAGAATGTAAGACTTAAGCATTTATACAGGCTACGAACCTTATAAAGTAAGTATTGTGACTGCAAATGTATATGTTTTATATATGATGCTTTAATACTTACGCTGTCCGTTATAAGGCACAGTAGGGAATTTATCCACTCTTTTTTATCTAGTGATGGGAATCTCGTTAATAAAAATGAACAGATCTTTTTTTATTTCAGCAGAATATATATATAATGTATGTTAATACAGCCCAGTGATGAAGTTATGAAGCTTAATAGTCATCTCTGCGGTGGACATGTAATATAGACGTTTCATACATAATATATAATCTGATATATTTGTTTTCTCTTTTTTAACTGGTTCGTTATACAGCACACAACATCTTTTTGTTATTGTGAGTGTACACAAAACAATTTAAACACTTAACTGATTTGAACGATTAAATTATTATAGTCTGATCAGGCCTGCCATTTGATTTCTAATATCAATGGTAGGACTAGAACAATGCTGTCCAAACTCTGTCCTGGAGGGTGTCCAGGACCGAGTTTGGACAGCCCTAGACTAGAAGAAATGTCTTTTTAACAAATACAGTGATTTAAAATGCTTGACAGGACTGATCAGTATATAAGATCCCATCATAACACTTCTGTTCACACTGCACATTAAATGAGATAGCAGTGCACTGGCAGAGAACCTGTCTCCCTGCCACCTCATTTTTAAAGGAATAAGCTTTCCTTGTTCTATAGTTTTTCTGTTTTTTTTTCTCTCATGTGAAATGCCAGTCTATTCAGCACTTACAGGTATAGTTCACCCTTAAAATAAAAACTTCTCGCTCAAGTCGAAGCCAGTTTCCACCAAATGAATGAATGAATATAATGCATTGTGAACTTTTATTTCACAATTAAATTTTTTCCCGTTATGAATTTATTATTTCACGAATTCGCACTTCTTCACTAAATTAAATAAGCAGATTTGGCGTGCTGTCCGGGGAGCGAGCCGGGAGCTTGGCGGACCCTGAGCCCTGCTTATAGTAACCCAAGCGAGGGCAGAGCTCGGAGCAAGGCTCACTCCCATTCGCTCCCCTTGAAGATGCGAAGGAAAAGGCAGAGAAGAGGAGGAAGGCGGGATCATGCGTAATTAGATACCGAGAAGAGTGAGACGATGGTATTTATGCTGAGGCGGATAAATGAAATTAGGAATAATTAATACACACTCAGCGTGCTCTTCCCGAAACTGTTAAAACATCCCTTAACTTTTACATTTACAATTGTTGGATAAAAAAGTCAAAATCACATATTTTACTTATTTATTTATTTATTTTCTCAGAGTGTAGAACCAAGCCTCATTGAACTTATCTAATTTTAAACCTGTACAAAACAGAATAAAACTTAAATAAATAATAATAATAATTGTTGTTGTGGTGGTTATTATTGTTATTATTTTGAATGGTCAATAACACCATAAAGTTTACTTGTACATTGAATTATCTGAAGCTGTTTTTAGATTTACATGAGGTCCAGACTGATTTTTTTTTTTTTTCTCCTTTTTTTTCGTTCTTTCCTCTGTTTTTTCTCATAGGATTATCTTTTCCATTTGCCCCCCTCATAGTAGCGGTGACACACTCTGCTGTTGTTGTGGGAACTGCCACTGCACATCATCAGATACCCAGTATGGATAGATTGTCCATGACGACAGCCGACAGGAAGGTAAACACCTGCTGGTCTCTCCGACATAACTGTGAGGCATTTCTCTGAGGTCAACACACTGTCTGAGTCAAAGTCACCAGATAATGACCTCTCACTGCCGTGGCATCTTGCACATCTCTCGGGTGTTTACTACCTCTAGACCAACAGCTGATTTGTGAGAGGCTTTTGGACTCGCTGACTCTCAGAGATCTCAAGGTACTCATTTTTTTAGAGGAACTGCTGAGAGAACAAAATACGTTTGACAGCAGGGACTTACCCATAACAGTTTGGATGGGGAAAGTTTTTTTTGGATTGTCTATAAAAATTTGAACTCAAATTTGATACTTTTTTTTTTTTTTTAAGTGCAGCAGTTAGCTCCTGTTGGATAAAGTCCTTTCATATTTTTACTTTTGCCATGTTATTTTTTACTAATTCATCTATAGAATAGTTTGTATAATGCATTTCTCAGTAGAGTTTATTTATTGTTTGTTTGTTAAAGTGTAATTTTCAGTCTTTAGTGTCACGTGATCCTTCAGAAATTATTCATGATTAATTTCATTATTAATTTTATTATTAATTTCTATGCAAATAAAATCATTTGGAATGAATGAATGAATGAATAAATGAATGAAGGATTAAATAAATAAATAAACTTTAATTATGTTCTTCTTTTATGTCTGAAAATAAATACATAAATACATAGATTAATAAATTATTATTATTATTATTATTTTTTTTGGGAGCCAAGCTTTCATTAACACATCATGTCATTTGAAACCTGTAATTTTTGTTTTTGTGGGGAAAAAACAAACAAACAAACAAAAAACATTTAAAAGAATAAATGATACTAATAACTATTACTATTTTAAATGAATTAATACTGCTTTGCAATGATATGAAGGTAAGTAATCAATAAACTCTTTTTAGGAAGTATCAAATCTTAAACATTTAATAGAGATGCAAAACAGTTATGTTGGTGTGCAAACTGAATTTTTAAAGCAAGTCAGAGGAATGTCATGTTTTCTGGTGGCTTCAGGGAGTGGAAAAATAGTGTGGCACGATGACACAGGCAAAGTGACAGCATCTAAAACACCTGATCCACAAATACGATTTAAACTGACAAGCTTGTCTTTTTCGCTCATGCAGAGTATGGTGTATTTTAGAACAAAAATACCCAATGTGGCCCTCAAACATTTCCAAACTCTCTGCACAGATGGCTAATCAACTGTATTTTCTGTCTAATTAACAGCACTGTCTTTATTCATAGGTGTAGTTGTATAGTTTACAAGAATTATCTTTTAATCCATATGTGTTAGAGACACCCAGACTGGTTAATAGCTCAAAACAACACACAATAAAATCTGAGCCAGCTGTGGAGGAAAGTCGAGGGACATTTAGATGAAGAGATTACAAGAGCCCAGTGGCCAAATGATGTTATCTGTGCAAACAATGCCCATATGGGGGTGCAGATAACTCAGAGACAATAGGAAATCTCAATTCATTGAAGGACAAAGCCATTTTTTCTTCACAATTCATATTAAACGTTTTGGGTTACAGATGCCTGCCGGGTATCAGAACAACTTTGTTTAACATATTCTAAAGTGCACTGTAAACCCAAATTAGTAAATTGAACTCAAAAAAAAAAAAAAAGATGTAACTCGTTGCCTCAAAATTTTCATGAACTTAAAAATGTAATATTTCAAAAGTTAAATATTTTCATTACATGAACCTTTTCATTTCAGTTAAATTAAAACTTGCTATGAAATCAACTAAAATATTTTCAGTTACAGTGATTAATGCCATGAGAATAGGTAAGCAAAATATTTAAGTTAACATTACTCAAAAAAAAAATAAGTACACAAAGAACCATTTTTAAGTTGAATGAACTCCATATTTATTAGTTTCTTTGTCTTTTTCTTTAAGTACAATTAACTCAAAACCTTTAAAAACACAATACTCAAAATTGTAAATTTTTTGATGTCACTTTTTGACTCAAATATTTTAAGTACAAACAACTTCAACATTTCAAGTTACAGAGTGCTGAATGTTTGCCATTTCTTATTTAACACTGCAGTGTTGATTTACAAGACATGAAACAAAACAAAAAAGGTGCACTAGGATAAAACCGGAAAAGCAGATTAAGACCACACCTCTGATATTACAAATTCACAAACATGCATGAACTATTACAAAAACATGAACCATTTAAAACTAAATTACATGTTTTGTTACCAAGTACTACCCAGCTGTACTTAACAATTCTCAAGAACAAGAGCTGTATTAATGACAAATAACATTAATAAATTCAAAGGGTGTGCACATTGAGGGGACAAAAGCGCACAGACCTTTTACCATTACTTTCACAATTTACATTGAACTGCTGAACAGCCAGACCTTAGTCATTTTCCAATAAATTTCTACATCAAGTCATTTTTCAGACTCTGTAACTTGGGTGACAGTTTACCTTCGTCAAGACCAAGTAAAATCTTTTGAATAGATTCAAAAGTGTTGGTCTGTCCCCTGGGATAGTTGAGGTGTAGTGCATAGATCAGTCCAAACATTACCAAGAAGGCATCAGCAAATCTGGAAATGCTGCCCACAATCTCACTTTCGATGACAACAGAGATTTTCACATACTGGAAGTGAACTGGACTTGTGTCATTATCTTTGATGACTGTGAGGAGGGCCATTGCAACATCTAAAAGCTCTGGCTCATCAGATGTGTCCTGTAAAATAAAAGAGATAATAAAGCAAAAACAGAAGATCTGTCCAGCCAGCCGAGCCAATAGTAAACAAAAAAGATTGATACTATGCTCAAGAAAAAAAATCTTTTGAAATGCTTCAAGCTATCTAGTACTAAAATTTACAGTGAGGTAAAAAAAAAAAAAAAAAAACATCAAATCATACATGTATAAACAGTTTAGTGTGGAAGTGGGATTTTTATTTATTTATTTATTTATTTTTAATACTCCACCATGCAGGTCCTTAAAACCCCAGAGGCGTCCTCACGTAGATACACAGGAAGGGCACGACAATCTAAGCACCTAATGTCTTTAAAAAAAACAAATGGAATGTTAGGCAAAGTTACAGTGTCTCGTATGTTGTGCAAGCGGAAAGCGTTAAAAAATGATAAGTTAACTAATGTGTGCCGCGCCGTTCATTGTTTTTATCAGGCCTCAGTTATTCCTTGCGAGACATCCATTACTTTTGAATGTAAATATAAGTAAACTGTTGAACACTATTTAAAGTTTTGTCTAGATTTAACTGCTGCAATTGTACCCTTGATAAGCCCGTTTAAATACATTTAACACTTACCGTGACACCAGTGGTGCTGAAAACTGCTGCCACTTGAAGCTGAGATCCTCCTCACTCAATGCAGTATTTTGTGGCGCCAAAGTAAGCGTTATCCAAATGTTGCGCGTTCACACTCACGCTGACCTAGGAGCACGTATTAAAATTTTTATTTAATATTTTTCTTGCAAAATAATTTTTAACTCTGAATTCATGAAGACCCAAGCTTCATTAGTAAAATCAAGGCTTTTGTATTTTAACTTAGGCTATTTATATGTATATAACTTAATTAAAATGGCAAAACATTTGCTTCACCACACACACAGAGGTTACTAATTTCATACGCAGACAGCATGTTGAAACAACAAAAAAAAATAAGTAAAGTTAAATTTTACTCCTAAGTGGCACTTTCTTAATGATCAAGTTGTTTCATTTAATCAAATATAATAAGTTTAATTCACTCAAAAATGATTCAAAAATCACACAAACCCAAACTATTTGAGTTAGTACAACTGTTTTAGAAAATTAAGTTTATGCTACTCAATCAATTTAATTATTTTGAGCATTTGGGTTTACAATGTGCTGATAGATTTAAAAAGGTTGTTAAAACACAAATTCAGATTTTGTCCTAATTTGCTGATGTCTAGTTTAATCCCCTTTTCTGGTTTTAAAGGAATAGTTTTACAAACTGTAAAAAAAAAACAAATCTGCAATATTTACAATAAAAAACTTGCAGCTGTGGTTGCCGGAATTTGACTGTAAAAATACTATAACATAATATTTTTACCATAGTTTTAACAGTTTTTACCATTAAAAATCACATTTTAACGCCAGCATTTCTCTCTGGTCTCCTGACCAAGGCCCTTGGAGTTGATGCAGCCGCATCAGCTTGGCCTAAATGCAGCACAAGCTGCAAAGACTGAGATGAAATGTTAGCTCCACGGCAACAACTAAGCTCTGAGCCAGACCTTTGCGGTCTTTTTCATTTATCTAAGATCCATGGATCGTGACAGATCTCTCTCCCAGCTCTTCTTTATCTACCAATCACCAGAGGTAGGACACCTTTTTTCTTTAAACCAGGAGGACACGATTGCCAATCCTAAACCTTGTAACCATTCGGACTTCGAGACTGCGTCAGATTCTCACCAAAGAGGTAATGCAAGTATCGTACTTATAACTAAACAAACAGAGGTTTAATATTAGTTATGGAACTGATGGTTTTACAGGTGGTCAACCGACTCTTTTCATAACTTCAGTTCTAGCTCTTTCTTAATGGTTCACCCTGAAGCCTTGCTTTGCACTTTAGTGTGAATGTATTTATACATGTGAGTTAACGTAGAGTTAATAAAACTTTTGCACAAATTACATGAGTTCCTGATTCTGCCTTGCAACGTTATGTCCCTTTACGATTTAACCCTTGCTACATGCTCTGATGCAGTGATAATGTAAGGCATTTTTCTTTGGCCAAGAAAATATCCTTTTTAATTACACTATGTGTCCGCTGAATGAACAGATTAGTTGATGATAACTCTGCTACAGTTACTACTGGCAGCTAATATAAATAATTGAAGTTAATCATAATTAATCAAAATTTAATCAAAATATAAAAAATTATTTATTAAAAATAATCAAAATTATTTATATACATTTCCCTTAATGAGCTTAAAATATGTTACAGAAGTGAATGGGTGCCATCAGAATAGAGTCCAAACAGGTCATAAAACATCATGATACTCCACAAGTAATACACACTACTCCAGAAATTAACATTTTGTGAAAAAAAGGCTACATGTTTGCAAGATACAAATGCTTCATTTTTTTCCATCAACTTTAACCCGTTGCTTCTAGAAAACAATATTAGTCTATAATAATGCTCCATCTCAAAATCCACCGACATTTCGCCTGGTTTTACTTAAATATTTACGTAAATATTACTTCATCTGATTCAGATGAAACAATATTTAATGGATTATGGATAAAGGATTGTTTAAAGATACAATGCGACTCGAGAATCAAGCACAGTAGTATCAATAATGTTAAATCTGCTGCAATTATTGTCCTTGAACACAAATCATGTATAAATCATCATCCACTTTAGTTTCAAAGCAAGACGTATTCAGCCTAAAATCTCATTTGTGTTTCACAGAAGAAAGAGTTTGTACAAGGTAGAGGCTTGAGTAAATGATGAGAAAATGGGCATTTTTGTGGGATATATTTCTTAAACATTTGAATTGAAAGTGGGATGTGTATTGTTAATGTGGCTGTCGTTTTGTGAGTTTGGAAGCATGTGAGTGCAGGTGCATGGCGTTTAATGGGACCGGCATGAATGAAGCAGTGTAGTCTTGCTGTCAGCAAATGTGTTTCATAATGTTGTGTTGGCATGTGGTCTGAAAATGACAAGAAGGAAAATATTAAAGGTTATTAACTTCCTCCATATGTGACTCTCTGTTGACAGTGATGGAGGAAGGAGAGAGAGAGGAGATATCACATTCTCCATCAAATCTTTTCAGTGAATTGGCCACCAACCTGGATAATGTACTTGGAAGATTTAATTAATTCATACGGTGCAGATAAGAGCTTACTGGCATTTTCAAATGTGTCTGCAGACATAACTCGGAAAAGTATGTTATATGTTTTCCTTTCTGCAAAGATCAGAACAATACATTCCTGTTTTTATAGTCTATCGAATTAGGATCAGTTTTACATCAGGGAAAATACAGTTGTATGTGCATATATTTTTGCAATCTCAAATTGCATTGATGCATGCAAAAATTACTGCTTTCAGTGACGCCTTAAGTGTTCCGCCTTAAATTTTTATTTAATATTACTGTTAGCAATGCTTAGATTTTCATTTAGAAGATTTGGAATATACTGCACAATTTGTATAGAAAAGACCAGCCTGAGGATGAATAACAGATGACTGATATTTGATGTTCACATGGCACTGTTCCTAGGGTTTAGTTCCAAATCTGATCGAATTTCATCAAATAATCCTGCAATGAAATGTATCACAGTTTAAATTGCTTAAATATTGAGCAGAATGACTGTTTTCAGCATTGGTAATAATGAGGAATTGTCCTAAGTAGCAAATCAGCATATTGGATTGATATTTTTAAAAGATGATATAACACTTAAAGGTGCTCTATGCGATGTTGCAGGATTTCATTTTTATCTTAAACCGTATACATCACCCCTTGATCGCCTTGCTGTCTGCCCTCTGAATACATTGGGAAAAAACCTGCTCTCGGCTGCAATACCAAAAGAAACACTTTGGGCACCACAACAAAACAAACAATGTGGCCAAACAACCGGCAAGAAGCGGTGGTTCTTGCCGGTTGTTTAGCCGAAGTTTGTATGCACGCATTAAACCCCACCTCTTCTTGCCGATTGGTTTGCCGAAGTTTGTTTTTGCTTTGGTGTACGTCCTGTACACCTAGTGTTTTGCAAGATCGCATAGAGCACCTTTAAAACTGGAGTAATGATACTGGAAATTCAGTTTTGCATCAGAAAAATAAATGGAATTTAATTAAAATAGAAAATTAAAATAGTTATTTAAAATTAGAATATTATTTCACAATATTGCTGCTTTACTGTATTTTGATATAATAAATCCATACACACACACACACATACACACACACACATATATATATATATGTTAACTCACTTTAATGCCATTTAGGTTTTTTTGGGGGGGGGGTTATAAGTATATCAATAGAAATGGTTTATAAATAGACACTGAAGTACATTATAGCATGCCTATGAATTACAGCCACTTCATAATTAAAACAAAACAGTTTATCATTAAAATATCATATGCAAGCAAATAACTCGACACCAACCTATGATTATATGACATAATCAACCAAAGAAATGGGAACTGTTAACTCTCATGTGTATTTGTTTGCTTGCCAGATATATTTGCTGACTATTATTTGCGTTCACTGTATCAGTGTTTTATTTTTTAACAGACCTGTTACTCATTTGTGGGTCACAACCCCCTAGATCTGTGGATGCTGCTCTCAATAGCTACAAGTGAACAGTTGCAGCTAGTGTTGTTGTACATCATAAACAATAGCATTTATTAAAAATGTTTCCTATTGCACAGAAAAGAAGCTGTGAAAATAACTTGCCATGCATATTTGCATCATCCAGAGCATAATTATATTTTCACGAAGTGGATCTGTCTAGTCGTTATTATCTCCATCTTTTAGAATTTAGATCGTATTTTTTTCTTAGCAAGAGGATGTTAAAATATTTCTCCCACAACATTTGTCACATTTCACAGCGGCTGAAATCCTACTAATGGATAACGCAGTTTAATGTTGAAGGGATGCACGAGGAGCGCTTGTGGTTTATCAGGAAGATATCAGACACAGCTCTATAATTACATCACAATGGCTCACAGACAGAACAGTAGGGGATGAATACTCAAACGAAACATTTTCATTGGCAGTCCAAAAGCCATTTTTTTCGCTATAGCACATGGGTAGAGAGAAAAGAAAGGAGATGAAGAGAGGGAGACAATAACAAGAAAGGACAGGGTGAAAGAACAAGCAAACAACACCTGCTGTAAGTCACTAAATCTGTCTTGAATGATGGCTTAAAAGGGGTTCCGTGCCTTTGGAAGGCTGAAATGCCTGCAATGTCAGAAGGGGAGGGCAAGTCCTGTCCCTAACATGCCTATCAATTCGAGAGGTGGGCGTCAAAGCTTTATTGTTTTCCCACTTCTAGCTGGACAAAATGGTACCTGTGAGTACAATAGCTCTGGAGTCTGAAAGCAGAATGTGTGGAAACGCTGGCGTGCTGAGAGTAGTTGGAAGGTTGTGTCATCAACTTTGTTGAAGCACATCTATTTGTGAGTATGCTGCCATTACTTTGTCAACACTCGAGGAGAAACCCCAGCATGATGATAAGAAACATAGAAGCTGACATTTATGTAGTTGGGTGACATGATTGCGTTGATGCATTCATGGGAACATCTGTCACTAGTCATGTCATAGACGTCAAAGAACTGCCAGTGCAGAATTCAAGCTGTTTCTGGCCTTGATGTCACATCAGCAAAGACAGAAAAGGAAACTTCTGTCATTTACTCACCATATTGTTCCTTTCAACCCATTTGCCAGACAAAATCTATCTATCTATCTATCTATCTATCTATCTATCTATCTATCTATCTATCTATCTATCTATCTATCTATCTATCATCTATCTATCTATCTATCTATCTATCTATCTATCTATCGTTGTTGTTTTTTTTTCCAGGGTGGGGGTGTATATATGCATAATAAATGTACACTCACACACGCATATATATATATATATATATATATATATATATAATTAAAATAAAATGTTTTAAATGTTGTAATAATGTTTTACAATTTGTATTGCAAATACAACTGTATTTTTACTTTTTTACAGTTTATTAAATAAATGCACCCTTATGCATTTCTTTTTTCGTATTCAGTAATGATTTTTTGGGATAAGTTTCATGAATGAATTTGAGGTAATGATTGATTTGAGCACTTTCGCATCAGCATGATTTGTAGGTGAATAAGCCCACTGACTCAAAGATAGCGGCAAGGTTATTTAATGCCACCGGTATAAAATATGGTCGTTTTTCAGGCAACACTCAATGATACACCATTGCCTTGATATGCCCCAGAGGAACCCTGGGATTATGGTTTTAATTGTGCCTTGTGGAGGAACAGATTTCCTCAAGAGCAAAACTCATGAATTATTTATATTGGGAGTTGATGAATGGATGAGACCATGAGTATGACCTTGTCAAACTACCTTATCTGCGTTTCCGTAGCAACATGAATGAACAGATTGGGGTGGAAGTAGCATGATACAGAATGAAGGTCATGGCATTCCTCCACCCTCTTTCAGACATTTTATCTCATAGTTATCAACGAATTTCTAGGATTTCTTTCTCGCTATTAAAGGGAATAGTTCAAATGAAATAAAAATTAATTAATTAAAAATGTCACTATCATGTCATCCAAAACCCATGTGTAGAAGAAAGAAAATAAATGAAAACACTGAATTACATGTAAAATTTTAAAGTAGAAAGAATGAAATAGAATTGTCTTGTAAAGCGTACATTGATTTTCACAGTGTCTTTTTTATAATTACAATATTGTGACGAAAGCTGAGAGACGTTCGGATCCATTTGCAAACAGATTTATGGTCAGAATCAACGAACAGATATATCTAAGATAAAACAGAGTCGTAAACCATACCAGGCACAGGGAAATCGAATCAATCACGGCAGACTACAAGCCAATACAGGGAAGCAATACAGAAATAAACACCCAGAAATGTAGGCCAGGGCAATACAAGACTTCGCGTTATTCTGGGGACTGAGCGTGGTTTATAAAGGGTGGGGTAATGAGGCATACCTGGGCCAGTGATCATTCCTAGTTATGGGGCATGATGGGAAATGGAGTTCAGAGGGTTTAGTACTCCGGAAAGAGGGTTCATTCCGGTGGCAATCAGAAAGAGCCAAAGAGGCGCGATTCGTGAAAAATATGCATAATAGCAACATATTCTTCAAAATATTTATTTTCCTGTTGAGAATAAAGAAATACAGGTTTGGAATGAGTAAATAATTACAACATTATTTTCAGGTGAACCGTTCCTTTTAGAAAATAAATTATTTTAGGAAAAGTCAGCAACATTTTTTTTTTTTTTTGACACATTCAGAGCAAACACTTATTCATTCTGCGCATATGGGTTTCTAAGCAGCTTTTGTGTCTGTGAAATCATTAGAGTGCCATTATTCAGGGACACATGGGTTGTGAGCTTGCTGTAGGAAAGTGAGCCTTCATTACAGACTAGGCAAGCAACAAGTTCCATGACTACACTAACTGTTCCATGTTTATAATTGCAAACTTTTTCAATTAGAGTCGGTGCTATGAAAAGGGCTTACCATTTTAAATAGCACCTCACTAATCAAGGCCTTTGGTTATTCACATATGGCAATCTTTTTTGTACTTGCGCGCCATGCCTATAAAAGTACACAGTTGCTATGACATCCATATTTTATGTCTATTCTGGCTTCTCGTTGAACCTATATTGCACTTCTGAAATGAAACTGAAGCTCATGGTTAATTAGAAGTGGCCTCTTTACCCTTGAAGATTAAGGTTAGGGAAAAATGATAAAGCCATTCAAGTGTATTTTATTGCCAGAGGGAGGGATGAGGTTTTGTGACACCAGACTCAATCAATGGTTACATTTTAACAGCATAGTAAAAAATATCATCTTAGTATCTAAATTGAAGATGGCTTCAACAAGATGGCCTGCCAGGGTCTGTAACAATAGTGTTTCATTATCTTTAAGGATCCCTGATTTGCATCCAAAATAGAAGTTTTTGTTTACATAATATATGTATTTGTACTCTGAAAATGTATGTATAAATACACACACATACAGTATATACTTTGAAAACATTTATATAAATTGTTTACATTTACATTCATATATTTTATATTAAATATAAATATATTTAATATATAAACATACCCCCCCCTCATAAATCGTAAACAGTAATATAAATAATTAACTACAGTTGTAATATAAAAAGCATAATTAATAAGTAAACAAACGGACACGGTCACCGAAGAGGATTTTTATTTCTGAATTGTGTATGTATGAAACTGGTAGGTGCTTATACAGAATTGTCTTCTGTGTTCTACAGCATTTGTTCTGCAACAAAAAATCACTGCAGTGAACGTGACCATGACTCAGTTCACCGGGGCTGATTTCCCACTTATCAAGGACATTTGTACTGTGCTGTGTGTATGAAGGGCCTGAAGCATCGGGAAAGATCGCTGTTACCTGCCACATGATCTGTCCATTACCACCTGGAAAAAAGGTTAAGGGCCTTTCAGGCCAAAACAAGCAGACTAAGTAACAGTTTTCTTCCTGCAGGCTGTCACACTGCTCAACAACTCCTACTCAAACCGTCTAAGCTAATCATTCTGCAGAGCACCCCCTCCTCATGCACATTCGCTGCTTTGGACTCTATTTTTAAACTCCTATTCAGGTTTGTGCCAGAGACTGTCTGTCCACAAGCCATTTTTTCACTTTTATCAATACCGTATTTGCATTTATTGCTTTCTGTATTCCTGTATATGGTGCACTGTCACAGCTTCTGTCTCACATTGTCGTTCCAGAACAACAGGAGCGACATGGTGCTCACTCCAGTAAATTATTGGGGTCATTTTTACTGAGAATTTCTAGTCACAGAGCTTAAAGCTAACCGTCACTATTGCTCAGGAAAATAGATCAAGGTTCACTGAAGACACATTGACCTTTTTTGAAAACATGCCCCGGTGGCAGCTGTGCTGCAAGTTAAAAGAACAAGTTAATTTAACTCACTGACCTTTTGTGGTTACACGCCCCAGTCGTGTGAGTTGATATGGGGTAAGTTGTCACCGTGGCTGTTAAATAGAAAGACATTTAGCAGCCCTTTAGTTTGTATAGGATTTTAGGCAAAATTTAAAGAAGATTTAAAGTTAACAAATTTAAGAACAAATAAATTACATGTCGGTTAAAAAATGTTAATATAAACTGTATGTAATAAAAAAAAAAAAACATATTTAATTATGCTATATATTTTTAAATAACTATTTTCTATTTTAATATATTTTACATTTTAATTTATTATTATTTCTCTCAATTTTCAACATTATTACTCAACCTCAATCCTTCACCATGAAATCATCACCTCTCCCAGGATAATCATCAGGCAGTGGCCCTATCGAGTCACTTGACCAGGGGTGGTTGGAACTTTTGTTGCAGACGCGAGTTCCTTTGCTGATAGAAGTAATATTTCTAAATCACTCACTTCTCCAATTCTTCTCGATTCCAGTGGTACTTAGGGGTGTTTTAATTAAATTAGGCTGAAATTGTCTTAGAGTCGTTTTCACTTAGACCATCAAGAATGGGTCTGGGTTTGCACTCTTTGTGAACCCAATTAAATCTAATATCACTTTATAGCTGCGGAGCAGAATTATTGAGCAGTCGTAATTTATCTGTTCACCTCAGCCAGACAATATCTTATTCAGACATTATTTATTTTAAGGAGTACAACAGAATCCGGCACGTCTGTGAGTTATTGCGTTATCTTTGACAAGTTGAGATTCGTCTCGCTGTTGTGAAGTAAACTGGAAGCGATATTACAGAAAGCTCATAAAATTCACATGCTTTCATAACTGCTTTAATTGAGCACCGCTACTTCATAAACCACAAAGTAATTTACTCATCATGGTCAAACAGCATTAAAGTGATCGTACCATGGCTGCATCTGAGATATGATTAGGATTTTTTCCCCTCTTTACTTACAGTAGCTAATGAGAATGAAACATAAATCTCGACCTAAAAAAAGGAATACAAATGTTAGCTTTTAGTGTTTAATTATCTGAGTGGGCGAGATGTGTCTCTATCAGAAAATATTGCCAGTGTGGGAAGTGTGAATGTTTATGCTGTTCAGGAATGAGTTTTATCTGTCTAACTGGCTTATATAGTCAGACAGTGAATTAGTAGGCTGTTGATTGACATTCAGATGACCTTCACGTGAGAACTAGGTTGACTTTGCATTGGTGTGTTTGTGAACCATATAATTGCTGTTGAATGAATCTATGGCTGTGTTTACATATGTTATTAGCATCTGCCTGAGCGCACCTGCTGTTGATGATTAGAATAGAATAGTATAGCTGGATTGAGTTGTCTAGGATTATTGCGCGTCCTTGCGTTGGTTTAAAAGGCGACATGTATCGATAGTAGAAACACTGATCACAACCCCTTTGATTGGTTGATGAAATGTGAAAAGAGCGAGCTCTTTTTTTTTTCTCAAGCAGAGCAAGAGCTTTTATTAAAGGGTGGTGAAGAATTACTATGACGGTGTTTAGTGCCACCAAAAAAGTAAAATAAAAATCTAAAACTAGATTGAATTTAGATTAAATTATTAATTTTGAATTAATATTTCAAATATATATTTATATATTTATATATATATATATATATATATATATATTCATATTTGAATATTTTTGCGTCTGAGCGACTGCTTCACATTACTGGGATGAGATCTAAGAACTTGTGGAAAGCGCTTAATATCAAGAATATAATTTTTATTAAAAGAAGAACAGGAACAACTTTTAACATCAGCTCACACACTCAGTACACATTCATTTGGGGGGCGCTAGCTCTCTTGTTTAATTTATCTGGGATTATTAGCAGAAATTATATTGAGTGTAATATTTGCAGGGACATATGCTTGGAAATAATATTTCATGTCTTCCATTTGATTCATTATAGTGCGCCACCCAATAGCAATAAGATTAGTCCCTTTAGTACTTTTTAAATAAAGTCTCAGCTTCAGTTTTAAATTGTGTCTTACAGTAATGAGTTGTTCAAGCTCTTTAATGATCAGATCACTGTATTATATATACATATTCATTATTTGTAGCCTGTCAGACACCCAGCAATCGCAATAATGTTCTGTTCATTCATTTCAAATGAATGTTTTTCCTCTTTGTTTGAAGTCTATAGCAAGATATAAAAGTGAAGGAACATTAGAAGGCATGGAAAAACAGGGTATATATAGACTACAATATAATTTATAATGAAGTTTCACTGTAATCGGGGGAATTATTGATTTACATTGCAGCTTAAACTAAAGCCATTTCAGCTATATGTCAGGTTACAATATATATGTCATGTTATAATATCCATATTGTTTGTATTTCGCTATAAAACTGCCAGACTTTAAAAGCAGAGGATATTTCTGGGTGCTCTTTATTATTTAAAGGTGTTATTCTCTAAATATTTTGACTTTAAGCTCGTAGTTTTGATTCTTTTTCTTTTCTTTTTTGGTGGCACTAAAACACAGTTATAAATTTCAAATTTTAATAAAGACTCTGAGAAACACAGTAAATGCTGCAAAGGCCAGGAGAGAGGGCTGGCAAACAGTAGCCAACAAATTAAATGCGTTAGTGCTGCCCATGTTATATATTTTTATATTTTATATAAAATACAAAAATATAAATAAAATGATATAATATTTTATATATGTATATAATAAATATATATATATATATATATATAGTGTGTGAATCATCGTAATTTTGTTCTACACTTTCATGCAAGATACTTTTCTTTTCCCACGTGAGTCAGTCCGAGTCAGTCTTGCTCTTTAACCAATCAGATGTGACCTCGACATTTCAACCAATCATAACCCGCCAGGAGCGCAGCCTAAATCCTGTTTACATGAAATAATCCTGCTCCCGAGTAGGTTCAAGCTAACGGACCTGTTGCTATGACAGCAAGTCCCGGATGACCTTCGAAGAACCGAACGATCCAAGATCAGGACAAATCCACAACAATCAAATCCAGCGAACTGAGTTAGCTAGGTACGAAGAACGGAACTCTGGACCTGGGATTTCTGTTTACACCTGGTGTTTATTTACATGCATCCCAGATGCGTCTCCTGTGACCAATCAGATTTTATCAGGGGGAGGTCTTTGATTTCATGAATACATACATCGCTTGCTATATGTTGATAAAGGCTGAAAATCACACAAGAAGCTCAGATTGCACTAGATTTTTCTCTTACCAGTTGAATTCTCATTGTTATTTTAGCCTAGCAGCTGTTTTTACTGAGTTTTGCATGCATGATTCACATGATCTGCATTTATTCATTTAGCAGATGCTTTTTAACCCTCAAACTCAACCCTGCTGGAGGGAAAGAAAATACTTCAAACTGATGGTTTTCTGGTCTCAGCTGGTTTAAGTTGGTTTTACCGAACATCATTTAAATTGGTTTTGGAGCCTGGTCTAGCTTGTATTTAACTGGTTTAGGTGATCTAAAAGTGTTTGAAATCCCAACAGACCCATCTGAATAAGCTGGAGACCAGCTAAGACTAAGGCTGCAAACAAGCTTAGGCTAGTTTAGAATGTGTTTTCTCTGCACGGAAGTAAAAGGAATAATTCACTGCAAAATGAAAATTCTGTCATCATTTACTCACCCTCAAGTAGTTCCAAACCTGTATGAATTTCTTTGTTCTGCCGAACACACATGAAGATATTTTAAAGAAAGTTTGTTTTCAGACTGTTTTGGCTACCATTGACTTCCATAGTAGGAAAAAAAATGCCATGGGAGTCAACGGTGGCCCAAAACAGCCTGGTTACAAACTTTTTTCAAAATATCTTTCTTTGTTTTCGGCAGAACAAAGAAATTCATACAGGTTTAGAACTACACCAGGGTGAATAAATGATGACAGAATATTCATTTTGGGGTCTGCATCTTTATACAGTAAAAAGACATCAGACATTTTCTAAATCTTTTCCAAGATTTGTGTACAATACTGTTCAGAAAAGCAAAATTAAAATGTGATTGAAAGAAGTCTCTCACCAAGGCTGCATAATAAATAAACCATTACTTAAAATAACACTACATAAATACACTCACCTAATGGATTTGGAACACCATACTAATATGGTGTTTGACCCTCTTTCGCCTTCAGAACTGCCTTAATTCTATGTGGCATTGATTCAACAAGGTGCTGAAAGCAGTCTTTAGAAATGTTGGCCCATATTGATTGGATAGCATATTGCAGTTGATGGAGATTTGTGGGATGCACATCCAGGGCACAAACCTCCTGTTCCACCACATCCCAAAGATGCTCTATTGGGTTGAGATCTGGTGACTGTGGGGGCCATTTTAGTACAGTGAACTCATTGTCATGTTCAAGAAACCAATTTGAAACGATTCAGGCTTTGTGACATGGTGCATTATCCTGCTGGAAGTAGCCATCAGAGGATGGGTACATGGTGGTCATGAAGGGATGGACATGGTCAGAAACAATGCTCAGGTAGCCTTTGGCTTTTAAACGATGCCCAGTTGACACTAAGGGGCCTAAATTGTGCCAAGAAAGCATCCCCCACCTTTCTTTCCCATTCTGACATTCAGTTTGGAGTTCAGGAGATTGTCTTGACCAGGACCATACCCCTAAATGCATTGAAGCAACTGTCATGTGATTGGTTGATTAGAATTGCATTAATGAGAAATTGAATAGGTGTTCCTAATAATCCTTTAGGTGACTGTATGTATATATATATATATATATATATATACATACATATACACTTCGAACAATTTACCTAATGCTTTTCGGGAGGCAGGCACACTCTGTCAGTTTAAATCTAGATTAAAGAGACATCTCTTTACTCTGGCTTACACATAACACACTGATACACATTTATTAATCAAATCCGTTGAAGGATTTTTAGGCTGCATTAATTAGATCAGCCAGAACCGGAAACACACCCCTTAACACACAATATACTGTTGTAGTGTTGAACTGGCCCTAGCTAAATCTGGTTACCCTTTCAGTCGAATCACTTCGACGTTACATATGGGATCTCGCATGAGAGACCGTTCGTCTTCGAGTCTTT
>JAUYWG010000046.1:16463685-16481159 GCA_034779775.1 Enteromius afrohamiltoni | reverse complement strand
ATGAAAGTCTAATGTTTATCAGTACATTACAGAAAATAATGAACTTTATCACAATATGCTAATTTTTTTTAAAGGACTTGTATATAAATAACATTCATGATGTTTAGGGCAAAACGAGTGCATTATAAAAATATACAAAAACATCCAAAAGCTGTGACAGAATGCTCAAACCTGAGGATGGTTTTGCGTCTTTTTGGTGATTCACGGATAAAAGTCACTACAGTGACATTTTCTTTATGAGACTGTCCTGTACATTTGGGAAATTTGACTTGGCTAAGCCCCCAAACATAGAATACATGGATTATGTAAGCAATGTCTTTTTCTCTATTTTTCTCTTTGGATTTGGAGGCTCTCTTTATCCTCTGAGCAAATGACATGGCATCTCTCTTTTGTTGGCTTAATAAGAAGAAGCAGCTACCTGCTATCCTAATTGGGTTTCTCACTTCTGACTAATTACAGAAGATGCAGTTCGGTCCCTGGGCCGCCTGCCAGCCATGGCAGAAGGACACTGAGTGTCAAAGGCAGTTTGAGGCAACAAAAAAAAGACTTGCATTCTGAATGCATCCTTGTCTCCACTGTCATCTTGTTAAAGTGTTTATTTTCCTTTTGTCTGTTTTCATGGCAGGGGCTTAGTTTCTGTACTTAACTATTGACTTATTTGTCTGCTGTTGGCACCCATTATCTGGGGAGATTTGCTAGTCGGAGGTTCGGATATCACAAGTTTCCAAAGGTGAAGATGCTGTAATGGTCTGATGCTGTAATCGGTATTGTTAAGGGAACTGTGACTTTAAATCTAAATAATGAATTGTACTTAGCATGTAAGTGCATTCAAAAGTGACATGTTGTAGATAAACCAATGCCACAACATAGAATCTGTATGATTTTATTTATACATACATGTACATATATTCCAATATAACATAAATCTTAAGCATTTTTTTAAATTAAAAGCTATTTTCAATAAAGCATAGTATAACTAGTCACATATAAACAATTGGTACAAACATGGGTATTTTGTTAGATAGATTTCAGTTATTGCTATTAATTGTGTATGTAGTCAATGTAGTCATGGACAGAGAAGACCGATGAGATTCTGTCCAGTTTAATACACTTCAGATCATTTATTTATTTATTTTTTTGCAGTATAACCTGAAACCAGAAAAAGCTCTTGCAATCAATTTCAGTTTTCTCCATGGCATCCAAGACAGTCTCTTTTTTCTGTTATTAATAGATTGTTGGTTTTATGCCTCAGAGCTTTTTTATTTCCCAGCTGTGACAGGCATGCTGTACTAGAGTAATCTGCTGTTTTGCAAAGTGCTGATAGGACATATACCCAGCCCATCCCGACAGCCGCTTGAGGACCACAATGTCTGGGCCTCTAAGCATGGTTTTACCCCTCTTAGCCCACACACGCTGTCCTTCCACACACACACTGATGTTGAGCTAATCTCTGGAGTGGAAAAGCACATGCAGAGCTGCAGGGAATAAATGCCCCACCTGGTCAGGAAAGTGTGTGATGTATTTAGTCTTGCCGGTATGAGCAAAAGACACATACTTGGAAATCCTTACTTATATGTGGATTTCATCATATAGTTTTATAGAGTAATTCATGTGTTCTGTCCCTGGAGAGCTGTAACAGAGAGGAGGGACAGGGCATAGATGGAAATATGTTGATGATTTGTTATGTATTGCACATTACAGCTACATCCTTAAAAGTACATAATATAAATCAGTTGAATCTTTTGTGTGCAGTTACTTGTTTTCTGTCCTTTTTATTTATTTTTAAATTTTTTCAAATATAAAGAAAGTTACCCTTTCATTCAAATCACTTCAACATTAGGTCCTGGCACAGGTGCTGGACACTGAGAAGGCTTGCTTTCTTGATGCCCCCAACTCCCAGGCCGGCCTATTCGGTGACACTGTCGAGGAATTGGCCCAGGAGTTCGTTGCAGTTCAGAAGCAGACAGATGTGATGTCGAACATCCTGCCTCGGCGAGCGCCCAGCCGTTCCCCAAGTGCTCCTCCACCTGCACGTCACCGAGGGCGTCCCCCCGTGGCACCCAAAGAACCATCTGCTCCATCCCGACTGCGGACTGTTGATGACATCTCCGTCCCCACTCCTGGACCAGGAGCTTCTGTGCATTCAGCCGCTGTCAGCCCATGGGGCGGCGATACCCACAATCTCACAAAAAGAGCAATTTCTCACACCTCCAGGCCCAGTGTCCGAAGGTTTCCATCTAACACAAACATTTTTGTCTCCTCAGATGCTGACCCAGGGAACTGTGTCGCCAGCACGGGTTCCAGTGAGACAGGTTTCATTGATTCATTGGTATTCATTGATACCCCTGTCAACGGGGCTCGGAGCCTGGATAGCGCTCTCCAGCCCCTCGCAGTGGTTGATTTGAATGGTACGCCTCTGCCATGCGATCCAGTTTGCCAGGCGCCGCCCTGGTATCGCGGTATTCGCTCTACCTCAGTTCGCTTAGAGAGCAAAGTCGCCATACTGCGCGCGGAGATTGCTGTCCTACTGGTCAAGGAAGCAATCTGAATAGGGCTCTTCTCAAGATGCCATTCAAGATGCTCACTCCAAAGCGCATAATAACATGAATTTGGAGACGTGATTGGTTCACAGCCATCGACCTGAAGGATGCGTACTTTCATGTTTCGATTCTGCCTCGACACAGACCCCTTCTGCAGTTTGCGTTCGAGGGTCGAGCATTTAAGTACAGAGTCTTACCCTTTGGCCTGTCTCTCTCTCTACCTCCCCGCTATGGCAGATGGGCATCCGCATTCTCAACTATCTCAACGACTGGCTCATAATTGCTCACTCGAAGGATTTGTTGTGCATGCACAGGGACATAGTGCTTTGGCACCTCAGCCATTTGGGTCTTCAGATCAACTGAGAGAAGAGCAAACTCTCCCCATTGCAGAGGATCTCTTATCTCGGTATGGAGCTGGACTCAATCGAAATGACTGCCGCCTCACCAGCAAGCGCGTGCAGGCCATGCTGAACTGAACGTTCAGGCACAAAACAGCGGTTCCTCTCAAAACTTTTCAGAGGCTCCTGGGGCATATGGCAGCTGCTGCGGTCACGCCACTGGCTCTGTTACATATGAGACGGCTTTAGCTATGGTTATACGATCGGGTCCCGAGATGGGCATGGCACCGTGGCACATTTTGGATCGGCCTTTCCCCGGAGTGTCTCTGCTTATTCAGCCCGTGGTCCAACCCTGCTTTCCTACGGGTGGGATTACCCATGTGCAAGATCAAGGAGGAAGAGAAACAAGTCCTGTTGGTAGCGCCGCACTGGCCCTCCCGGACCTGGTTTGCAGACCTCTCGTTCCTCATGGCAGCCCCTCCCTGGAAAATCCCCTGGAGGAAGGACCTTCTTTCTCAGGGGTTGGGCACCATATGGCACCCGCGTCCCGATCTATGGAACCTGCACATCTGGCTCCTGGATGGGACGCAACAGACTTCTCCAGCCTCTCCAGCGCTGTTGTAGACACCATCTCTCAAGCGCGAGCTCCCTCTACAAGGCAGGCTTGCGCTCAGAGATAGAGTCAACTGGTGCTTCTCTCGTGGAGAGGACCCACAGAGATGCACGATTGCAGTTGTGCTTTCCTTCCTGCAAGAGAAGTTGGAGCGCAGGCTGTCCCCTTCAACTCTTAAAGTGTATGTCGCTGCCATAGCCGCATATCATGACGCAGAAAGGGAATGCTGTCACCAAACAGAGGTTGGCTCACTGGGTGGTAGAAGCCATCTCCCTGGCCATACCAGGGAGAGCCTTGCCCCTTAGGTTTGAGAGCTCACTCAACAAGGACTGTTGCCTCATCCTATGCATTGGCTCATGGCGCCTCTCTAGCAGATATTTGTAGAGCTGCGAGTTGGGCGGCACCCAACACCTTCGCCAGTTTTACAACTTCCCTATAGAGGCATTGTCTTCTCGCGTCCTGGATCAGGACAGCAGGTGAGCGAGAGGATCATCTGGTGCCGGCTTACTGCCCCGCTCCCACGGGACCCGCTCCTAAAATACATCAGTGTTCACCTAACTGTGAGTAACCTGATTCCTCCCTGCCCCACAGTCGGTCTAGACCGGAGTAGCTCCGGCTGTGCTTCCTCTGGTCTCCTTCGCCAGAGGTGTGACGAAAACATCTGTGGCTGTATTTCCCTCCAATTATATCCATAATTTTATTGATTTATTGTATTTTTTACTCCACATGTAAAAATTTGTGTTATTTCATGTGCTCCGCCCTCAACCACTTGCTTCAGCATCACTGAAAGCAACTCTGTCGCCCCCCTTCTTGGGCCACAGAGGGTTGGCAAGGTTGCGTGCAGATCCTCTGCTGACAAACTGGAAAAGCTAAAACAGTCTCGCCAGTTGGCGGGGGATCTCCACGTAATGCGGCCTTAGAGTCATGGCCCGTTCCATGGGTATTCCCATATGTAACGTAGAAGTGATAAGACACGTCTCTGAGGTCATGCTGACGCCGGCTATGGCTCTTCAGCAAAAACCTCCATGTGCACTGTGCTCGTGCCCTCTTATACACACACAGTGATTGAGTACACCTGAGCACAATCAGTGCACGCCAATGTTCATTGGCCTTTAGTAAAAGGCTCATAGGCAATTGGTCTCTCTGGCGAGTTCCCATATGTAACGTCTCCATTCCCTCCTTCAGGGAACTTGGGTTACATTCGCAACCTAGATGTTTTTAAGTAATGTCTCAGCAGTTCTCTTTTTCTGTCCTTTTATCAATTGCTAATATTATTATTACTATTATTATTATTTATTTAACTAATTTTACCTTTCCTCATCCAGTTTATTGTCCACCAGGAAGTGACATCTTCATATCAGTTGCGTTATTGTTGATACTACTACTACTACTACTACAGCTACTACTAATAAAAAAATAAAAAAATAAATCATATGTATATATATTTATATATTTTATTGTGTTTTATTTATCTATGCTATAAATGTGAACAGTGAAAAATGTGAACAGGCAGTTCTAAATGACATCATCTTTCAGGAAGGGATATCATTGATTTGATATATTAAAATAGAAATAAGTTTACATTTCTGTAAACTGTTAATAAATTATTGAACAATGAATCTCTTTTTTTCAGTTATGTTTATTATTAGAGCTTGATCACTGTATTTTTCTTAAGTTAGTTAAGGTCAGTTATTTTTTTCAATTAATAGCAACTATTGTTACCTCAACTACCTCAATTGTTTATTCTAGTTGGATACTGTCCATTTGGCACAAGTGGTGACTTCATTTTGGCACCCTAATCACAGCAGAAGTTGTCTTCCACGGCACAGCAGAAGTGGAGTGTTTCTGGGTTGATTACGCAGATGTTAAATAATGATAAATGTCATGCTGCACCCATCGCTTTGCTAGCTTCACTCTCTCATTAGGACAAATGAATGAAACATTGTGTCACGGTATCAAATTAAGCTGTTCGGCTGATCAGTAAAATAACGGAGGAGTTTACAGCCTGTAGACGTCTGCTAATAACAATCTAGCTTTTTTTAATCAGACATGTAAACAGGTAATTATCCAGAAAAGCAGCTGCTGTGTTGCATTTTTTCCCCTCCAGAAATCAATGCATAATGGTTCTGTGTTATGTGGGTTACTCATTTGTCAGACTTGAGTGTGACGGCGGACAGCCATACAATGTTATTATTGCGTTTTAGATTGTTCTGTAAAGTCTGTAATCTGGCTCTAAATACAAACAAGATGAAGAAAAAAAAACGACAATAGCACCTTCTGAATAATTACATTTAATAGATAATGAGAAAACAAGTTACTTGCAATTGTAAACTTTGACAGTGTTACTGTAGAGATGCTTTTGATATGTTAATATATGCATGTCTAACAGTAAGACAGCTTGAAGTTCTTCTTTCCATCCCTCTGCACTTCTGACCTGCATGAAGTCTGTTGAGAGAATTAATTCATCCACGCATAATATGTCAAAACGGAGTCTGCAGTCAGACAAAATTGTGCTTTTTTCAGCGTTTTATACTGTGTTTTTGTCAGGTTTGCTTCATAACAAAGTAGTGTAGGTGGGTTCTGAACTCGCTTTGAGGTGTCAAGAAACTATCTCTGGGAATTCTTTACTTCAGATGATTAAGTTATCATTAATGATGCAACTTAGGAAGCCCAAGTATGAAAACAAACTCACAAACTATTAGGACTGTAGTTTTTTGGAACTTTCTGCAGGATAATGCGGCAACTGCAATTTTTTGTTTGTTCATCAAATATATCTTTTGTAATGAAATTTCTCGGAGAAGAAGTTAAGTTTTGATCAGCAAAGCTAGTTCAGACATCTTGGAATGTACTGCATGAAATACTTGTTACATTTTTGGTGTTTTGCGGTGGTTGCCACATATTTGTTTCACTCTAATATGAAGGTTTGCATAGGCTTTTAACTGAGTTTCACCAAAGTGATTTTTTGGGGTGTACAGAAAAAAGCTTGGTTTCCCATATGAGACCGCCCTGGTTTGTTAAATGTGTCTTTTTCTGGGAAAATGTCCTCGGCAGAGACAGAGGATCATTAGAGACTGTGAATAACTGATGTGTCTTGCTGCCTCTGGTCATCTGCCATCACTCAAGCAGCATTTAATTCTCTTCTGCTCTCTTTCTCTCTCTGTCTGTCTCTTGTTTGTTTAGTGGTGCAGAGAAAGTTTGGTGAATGTGTGAATAATATAGAAACGTTTGGAAAACTAAAAAGTTTATGATTATGATTCTTATTAATTAAGAACACATTTTGAATGGCTTTATGGATATTTATAAGTTTGCCAATCGATTACAATGAAATGAGGATTATATAGCATTCTTGTAGCAGAATAATAAAGCTTGGAATAGACATGAAGTAATATATTATATTCTGCACATCATTGAATATAAATATATTTCTTCTCCATGCATTATAATTCACATTCGTTTAATTATTATAATTGATATTGTGAGTGATTGATTTTGATTGATGTATGTGTTTTTTTTTATTTATTTTGTATTTCATTTTAATTAATGTAGGACCTGTATAAAGATGTTGCCACTCAAAGGTTTTTTTTTTTTTCTTTCGTTAACATAACAATATTATGAATAAAAATAATACTTATTATTAGTATTATTATTGATAATAATAAAGCGTGCAATAATGATGCTAAAACATTCAGCACTGACATCAAAGGAATTAATTACATTTTAGAATGTATTCAAATATAAAACATGTATTTATATATTTCTTTGTTTGTTTATTAATTCATGAATTAGTTACTTATTTATATACTGTAATGCTATTTGACAATATTTATGTTTTATCCAAACTTTTTGAATGGTAGTGTATATCATTTTTAAAAGAGCTTTTTAAATGGTAACATGATGCACAGATGCTCTCAGTAGGTTTTTGCCTGCAGCAATATGATCAGCATTCAGCTGTTCCCTTCATTTAAACTATAAGTGAAGCATTCACAGCTCCAAACATTACACTTTTAATATTTCATCAAGTACCATTTTGGGCATACCATCATCCTCTCATTAAGGGTCTCATTATCCACAAACTCTTTTCAGTTGTGTTGTTCGTTGTTGTTCCCTGCACGCTGAAATTTTGCTTCTCATTATCCTTGGGCAAATATAGTTTACAGAAATGAAAACAATCAACATGAAGTTATGTGACTAGAGAAGGGTGAAGACAAAGATTGCGTGAGAAGATGTCTGATGGAAATAATAAGCGTGTCTAACTAGACATATTGGAGGGGTTTTCTTCCGCCATGAAAGATCCGCTGGCAAAGTAAAATAAATGGATGAGTGTCTCTGTCGTATCCAAATTGGGCATTAGCAATCTGGATAATTATCTTGTGGTGTAAATAGAGAGCTGGATGTGTAGCGAGGGTCTGCTTGTCCATATACTGCTGGATAATATCTAGCCTAAATTTAGCTTTTCACACTTTTGGAATCACTGCTATCATTACTGATGCATGGAAATGTTCATATTATTTACTCAATGGGATAAATACAACCCGGTCTGATAAAAATGTGTACATCTGTGCACTTTTTGTGTAACACCATCACTGCACGTTTCACAGCAGTTCCAAAGTGTCCACGCAGTGGTGTTAGAACACAGGTACAATATGTGTAAACCTGCAAAAACTGATATAAAAAGACATTTGTTAATGCAACTGTGTCATTTTAACTTCCTTTTTATGCAAATTTGAACTGTTTTGTCGAACCGTAGGGATTCAAACCTGAGCTCCTTGCCTCTCAAGCACATCTCTGTACTCTGTGAGCTTTCAAACAAACCTACCGTCTATCAAAACCCATAGATATGAAGTTGGATACGTGTAATGCTAACAATCAAAAGCATCAGTTTTTAATTATCCCACATTACAGTAATATTGTTTTGAAGTTATAGCATGATGTTCTTCAAGTAATTGTGCGAAAATGACACTTTATTGATCGAAACTCTGTAAATTTGTGTGAAAAGGAATAAAAGGTGTCAGAGTTTCACTGCCATAGTGTTAATGTTTTCCGGAAACTGCAGTGATACATATTTTGTTTCTCGCTAAGAAGTGCACCCAGGTACCTTTATGCCATGAGGTCACTGTGAAGTCAGTATCATGTACTATTAATATTACACATGATTTTATCTAAAAGAATCTACATTTATAGGACATGATATAAGTTCATGTTGTCTCTCTATAATATGTTTCATTTTACATAAATTTTCAAGGACACTGTCTTGTTTATTTTTCACATACAGAAATGTGTATATAGGTCATGGTTGTCTATTCTGGTAGATGGCAGATTTCCATGCTAGGAGACACAAAAGTACTGAGACACAGTACTTTATATCTGTAATCCAATCAAATAAAATAATACTTTAAATCAGTAATCTTTTCAATAATTTGAAATAAACTGCATGTTATTTTTAAAAAGCCTTCATATCACATCTGCTATAATGTCATATCTATCTATCTATTTCAGCAAATATTGAAATTAACAGCTAGTGGTTTGTTTAATTATTTAGCACATCATGCTGTTAATTTAATTGTTAATTTAATATATATTAATTAATTTACAGCAGTCACTTTGAATATAAATATTGTAACGCTATTGTGCCATGTTTTTATTTCTCATATAAATTTACTTCATTTCGACTAATTAAATTAATTATGAATTAAATAAAGCCTCATGACATTTTATGGTAATCATGCTGTCTTTGACGTGAGACTGCAGACAGTGCAAATTGAAAGATGTTTTACTCTACACTTTTTCCACTGCATTATTCTCTGAAACATCAGGGAGCAGTGAGGAAAAAAATATCAGCTGAACCAGCAAAAGCCAGCAGTCTAGTTTGCCAAACTTTGCATTTATCCTACCCAGATAAACTATTTTTCTCTTGTATTTGGTGTTATGTAGAAAGTTTACACAAACACACACACACACACACACAAACACAAACAAAAGCCTCTGGCAGACTGTATCTGTCTCGGATTTTAAATTGCACTCAGGGACTTTACTGTAGAGCCTCAAAATGTTGATTTTCACATGTTAGTCAAATTGCATACTGTACTCACTGTATATACATACATTTATAATCACTATGTAGTATTCATGTACAGTTAATTAAGTGCATACAGATAATTGTGGTTAGGTCAAAAAAAAAAAAAACCTTAAAAAATACAGCTAACATAATAAAAACATGATTTTTGAAAATAAAAGTTATATGTTGCGAATAAACTATTCATATATATCCCTTTAGTAATAGTAGTGTTCTAATATTTTTGCCCACCATTGTGTACAGTATAAGACAAATACATAAAGTATATACAAGATGAGACATGAGAGCAACTGACAAGTGGCGGTGTTTTGTTAGATGATAATGTATTAAGATGTCGTTGCACCTGCTGTGATCTAATTTTTGGACTAAAGTCAAAGGCTCATTTGTTCTGCGGTGAAACATGAAGCATGTGCAGCTTTGAGGTACAGTAATTAATGGGACTTATGTGTAATGAAAATAACAGACCATTTTACATTTACACAGTACATTTTACGTTAAGTTATGAAGTATCTTGCTATTAATAAAGTTGTCAGAACTGTATTGTGTTTCATTTTTAATTAAACAGAAAGTGCCTTTTTATTTTGTATTGTTAAGGGTATGTAAAAAGTAAATAATAAATTTGATGTTGTAGCATTTATTTTCACAGAAACATGCACTAATTTACTTAATTTAATTTACACTTCATCATGCATCTGGTTCAAATGTTGACCTTCCAATGGCTGGGGACTGCCGAGCGGCCATATATGAAATCAGTGTGTGAAAAATGCCTTTGATGCAGATGCTTACTGGACATATGTTACAGATGGATATTTTATCTCTGACAAAGTTTAATTACTTTTGGCACTAGTCTCGTTAAATCAGACCAAGCCAGCTGCTCCCAGTTGCCGATATAAACCATGCACGTCCCCACCAACTGCTGTTTTTACTCTCAGGAGATTGTGTCGCTCTGGATTTCAAGATATTTTACTTGCTGGACATTTTTAGATATTTTCCTGCAGATGTTTTTTTTTTGGTTGATGGGTCTCAGTGTGAGCATAGACCATCTGATTAGTATTTGCGGGTGCAGTTTGAAATTGAGATTACACATTATGTTGAGGTTGATGATGCTCATTTAGATGTGCTCAGTAAACAAATATTGACTATATCCCGAATGGAATACTAGTTTTCTACAAACTCAATACTGCACACAATCTTATTAGAAAAAAAAAGTACAATACTATCACTGTGCCAGTATCCTATGGTTCAAAAGCTAATAAGAACATCCTTATATCACTACCTTAAAGGTATGCATTGGTAAATTGGTAAATGACATATTATCTACTAAAATGTACATAGCAGTACTAAAAGTGTCAATGCCGGCCCAGTAACAGTTATTGTACCTGTTTTGTGAGTTTACACATCATTATTACAATGTAATGCTGAATTACTATTATCATTGTTATTAGTCTACACTATTAGCAATAGAAATTCTACACAATTTCAGCAAAATAATATTGCTCCCACTATTATAGACCTCAGAATAGAAGGAACACGTCAGAAACTGACAAAAATTGTCACATTTCATGGCACTGCACTACATACTGTGTTTTTTTTTAAACATTGACATCTGACATTGACAGCTGTTATTACCGACTGCTCTTGTTGGCAACTTTGACATAACCTAGAAATCCTGAAGCTGTGGCTTTCAGACCCGAGATGCAGCTGTCTGTAAATCATTATTAAGAAAATCTACTTTTATTAACGTAAGGCAGATTTATTTATTTTTTGGTGGTGGTGTCAAAAATATTCTACCAATTTCTCAATATTTTATGTTTCTTTCTCTCAAATAAAATGACGAATTTAGAAATGTGAAACAACTCACCTTTTATTTGATTCATTAATGTTCTCTACAATGTAATGTGCGCTGTTGTTTCATATAACGTGCAATTGCAGAGAAAATGTGGCATTTGTAATTTCACCATTTAACTCATTTTTGGAGTCTCACACTTCATTTATTGTTGTCTCCTGCCACAAGCCTATTGAAAGTGTGAAAGACTGCCAACAAGTTAATTAATTATTGAATTGAATATTTTATTCTCAGTATCTTTCTTTCTTTGCTCTGACAGAGTTGGCTTGTGTAAATTATTTTCAGTGCTGCGTTGCCAAATGAACTTCCTTGTTTTCTGTGCACTCTTCTCAACTTAGAGTAAAATGAATTCTAAATAGCCGTCATAGTACATAAAAGTCTAACGCCTCAGAGTCAATCAGGTGTCAGACTATAGACAAGGTGCTGCGTCAAAATCTCAGTGGTGTGTCATTCATCTGAATACTGTCCTCCTCTTTTTGCATCTGGGAAAAATGCCTTTCAGAGGCAAGGGAGTGTGAGGAAATGAACATAATCAAAGGTTTTGTTGTCTTCCCCAGAGAAGGGGTAAAGTGAAACAAACACAGGGCAGAGAATAATGGAAATCATTTACAGCTTGATAGGAAGACAGCTGTGTTTTATAGGATGTGTTTCCTTTCCATTGTGTTATATTCTGAATATGTTTAGGGCTGTTTATGTGAAACATTAAACATTAGAAGGTTTTTATTCAAAATCATCCAATCAATACAGAAACAATGAGTGCAGTTTTTGATATTAGAATGTCTATCTTGTAAAATTGTTTATAATCCTTTTGAAATTTGAAGGTTTATTTGATACATTGATAGACTGAAGGATTGATAGATCTAAAAACAGACTGATGGATTGATTGAACAATGGGTGGATGGGTGGAACAATTGATTTGATGGATGGATGGATGGATCAAATATATAATTTGATGGATGGAATGACAGATCGGATGGATGGAACAATTTATTTGATGAATAAATGAAACAATTGATTGGATGGATGGAAGGAAGGGGGGTGGTTGGATGAATGCATGGAATAATGGATTTTATGGATAAAACAACTGATTGGATGAATGGATTGATCAAATTGATTTGATGGATGAAACGACTCAGTGGATGAATGAAACATTTTTTGATGAATGGATGAAACAATTGATTTGATGGATAGAACAATGGATGAAAATTGATTTGTTAAATGGATGGATGGATGGAACAATGAATGAAAACTGATTTTAGAGATTGGTAAAACAATTAATTTGATGGATGGATTAATGGATGTAAAAACTGCTTTAATCAATATTAATACAATATTAATAATACATTTTGATGGACTGAACAATTGATGCATAATTCTATTTTAAATGGTCGTTTTGAAGTTTGAAAGTTTATTAGATCAATAGGTTTATTTGATAAATAACAGTTAGTGGTGTGTATGTCCTATTCATCATTACAATGTGTTCTTTTTTTTTCTTCTCATGTGATATCTCAGAATAACATGCTATCAAGCTAGTAGGGTTAGAAAATGCTGAAGCTTGATGTGTGACTAACGCAACACCCCACCCCCTCTATATATCAAGTGTGCTGAAATGTCAGGGTTTTTTTTTTTTTGTTTTTTTTTTTCCCAGAGTTTGTGGTGCTTGCCCTAGAAATGAGAGCAGGCACTATTCATCTGTGACCTACCTTTCCATTTCAGAACATCAAGACAAACCTGTGCTCACTGCCGTCGGAGAGCAGCTCGAAGCCTCCGTGCGAAACTGGTAAGGTGGAGGGGGAAATGATGAGGAAGATGGGATGAGAAAGTGTTCTAGATCCAGGGGCGGTGAAATAAACAGAGAAACTCAAAGACGAACATCAAATGAGGTTCTTGAGGTGGATGAAGAGGAGGGTTATGACAAGAAACTTCAGACAATGCTTAAATTCTCCATGAGATCCGGTAAAAGAGATTTGAGAGGAGAGCTGTGTTTGATATGCCTGTGATGAATGTGATGGCTGTCTACCTAAAATATGCCTGTCCCTGATATGAACTTTAGGATCAGATGACTATTTCAAGGAGGACTTAAATGATGAAACTCTCTCCCGACTTGATAGGTTGAAACACTATTGTAAATGGCAGTGAACAAGACCTTTTCTTCTTCTCTCAGAGTGTCTTTTTGAGTTCATAGAAAAAAAAAATAAAATAAAAAAATGAAACAGGCAATGTAAAACTTTTAAAACACATTAGGTAAGGGATAATGTAGAGGCAGCCGGTAGTTATCACAGAAATAAGTCCCGACATTGTGATCAGGACCCAACGCTGAGAGGCTTATTTCACGATAACTACCAGCTGCCTTCTGCATTATCCCGCTTATTATACGGCTACTTGCCACATTAGGAAAATAACTGGACATGAATATGAATTTAAAACATTTTATTGGCATATTTGTTTTAAATGAACATTTTCATCCTTCCGCGAAACGATATAGTACCACGTGACATTCAAACGTTAGTAAGACAATTTATAACATCTACATATGAATATATTATAACAAATGTATTTTAGTTATTTACAAGTATTAAATTGCACCTTATATTGTAGTGTTTGTCACTAGATGGCGCCAAACGGTAATCTCTGTTGGCGCGGAGAGATTTTAAACAAGTAGCACCGGCTATGCGTTATTACTTTGGAGCAGTTTTTATTTGAAAATAACGAACCTGCAAATGTCTCAACTGACCAGTCAGAATCAAGCATTCCAGAGAGCCGTGTAATAAGTTATAATAAACCAGTTTAGAACTTTTTTGAACTTTAAATATGTCTTTGTGTTATGGAAGCAGACCTTCATATCTACTTCACTACTATATATATCTATATCTGTCTGTCTGATTGGACGGATAGACAGACAGATGTACACATATTTCATAAACTTTAAGCTTAAAATAAAACAATCATTTGTCTGCCGTCACATCGTGAGAAGGGCATATGTGATTAATAAACTGCCACTACATCCCAAAAGATGGGTCTGCATGAGCATGTGTGGAGTTTTGGCATGCGTGTCAGCCCATATTTATCACACCCATAAGTTACTGTGTCTTTGCATCATTCTCCACCCATTGTGTTCATGTTGAGTACCATGTTGCTATTCATCATATGGCCATTTATTGTTGCTCATGCAATCTCCATCAGTGCCTAGCGCTATTCATCACTGTCTGTGCTGTCAGCCGGGCAGGAGAGAAATGTGTGATGCACAACTTGTTAAAAGATGAAATATGTATGGTTCCATTCATTGTCACAAGACTGCCACTTCCTTTAGTTCTTAATGATGCTCTTATTTTTTGCATGCTGTTCATTCATAATGAGCTTTCAATCACAAACAATGATTTTTTTGGTTTGTTTTTCAAGACTAATGATGTTTCCAAAGGTTACTCTCTCAGAAAACATTGTGAGCGATTAATGTATTATATACAGAATTCATGTGTCATTTTCAGTAAAAAATATACATACTTTAGAGTTGGAAAGTTTTATTTTTCACTCTTCATTGTTACATGATGTATCTATTATGCTGACTCAGTGCTCAAGAGAAAAAAAAAGTATTATTACAAACTTATTATTTATTTATTTTTTAATAAATGCGTCTTAAAGGAATCATACAAAGCCAATTTTCCACAGGACAATATGATTCTTTAGGGTCTTAATGGAATGTTTGTAATATAGTTTGTTTTAAAATTTCTCAAAGATAGTTTAAAAAGCGCAAATTTTACCCTGTCAAAAACAGCTCTTTAGAAATCCACTCTCAGAGGATCTTGTTTTAGCCGTATTCATAGTGAAACTTGCTAATTAGCACATTATTAGGAAAGGCGATTTGCAAAGATTCAATAAAATACATTATACTCACTGCTTCTGTAGGTGAGGCTGGATCAAAACAAAACACCTCAATCCCTTAGGAGTCTTGCTTGTCTCTGCGTCTCGTCTGATGACGGCTCACTCAGGGCGGATCAGAGGTAAGACACCAGTTCAGTCTGTGTGACACGCTGCTGTCAATCAACCTTTGTGGGAGTGGCCAATGTCGGTGTGACCACACTGATATGCATTTGAGAATGGCTTGACTTCAGAAGGGGCAACTTATTTTTATTAAATTAAAATAAAACTACCGGTGAATCTTCATCATTGTAGGGTGGTTGTATGCAAACACTCCCAACACACATTTCAGTCCAAACAGCTTGTAAAAGTGATGTGGCACCGAATGACCCCTTTAAGTGGATAACATATATGTACTTTTATGCCAATAATCATTAGGAAATAAAGTAAAGTCTTATTAAAACATTTTGTAAATTTTGTAAATATGCATTGCTAGGAATTTGGACAACTCTATAGGCGATTTTCTCAGTGTTTTTTTTTTTTTTTTTTTTTGCACCCTCAGATTCCAGATTTTCAAATAGTTGTGTCTATAATGTCCTATCCCAACTTATTTATTTAGCTTTCAGTTGATGTGTAAATCTCAGTTTCAAAACATTTAGTCATATGTGGTCCAGTGTCATAAGGTAGAAACAAATAAAATCTTGTGTTATTATCATATAATTTGGTGTTTTAATGTTGCTAAAATATATAAGCATTATGAAGGTCTTAATATGTAGTTTATACATGTACCCACCGTGCTTTGCAGTCTTTTGCACATTGACATTCAGATCCTCAAGATCCATAAATTCAGTTGCTAAATGTATAACAGACGCTGATTGTAAATAATTTGGCAGCAGTTTCCTGGGTCAGTCGTGTGAACTAAAACCGCTCCCTCTTCATATCGAGTCCTTCTGTTCTTCCAGATGCTGGGGCAGAGAAAGAAAAAAAAGTGCTGCAGAACCTTGTCGTGGTGCTTCTCAAACACCTTTGACCATTTCTTGCTGCAGAGTGTGCACAAAATTTGACATTAAAGGATTGAAACATTTTATGTATTATTATATTTTTGTGGTAAAAGCAGATTGATAGGCATACATAGACATAATGGATTGGGATTTATTTGATAGGCTATAGTTTTTTGTTGTTATTTAGTGTTATCTGAAAATGTTCAGCTTCATTGTTCCCTAACATTGTCCGTCTGTCTCCCAGAGTTTCCAGGAATCCGCATCTTAGTACCGGAATAGAGCAAACGTGAGTGATAAGGCAGACGTGAGGAACTGACCTTGAGAGATAGATCACCCTCTGAAAAGCGAGCCTGTAGCAGGAGTGTAATAGCCACAAATCAATACATTTAAAAGGCAGCACATTCCTCTATGGTGAGACGGATCAGCTGGATAAATTCAAGAGATGGTTATTCAAATGTGGGGATCAGTGTTAGGGCTAATTTGGTGACGGATGTTCTCGTCTAGCTCCTCGTAGACTTGAAATGGCATTCTGGACAATTAAAATCCTTTAGACTCTCCTGTTGACGCTGATTGGAGTATAATTAGATAAAGGACATATAATAGCCCAATGTGTGCAGTCCATTTAGACAATGGAACATTCACATTACGCTTTACAGTAATACAATGTGCTCTGTGAGTACAAACGTCTTCGCAGAAATGCTTTAATGCTTTATTGTGATTAAGGAGGAGAGACGCGATGAGGATAAATGAGATCATCTGTGCTTTTTGGCTGGGGTATTCTGCTGCTGTGTTTTATTTTTTAGCGAAAATGATTTGTCTTGAAAAAGAAGGAAAGATTGTAGACACTGATAATTGTAATGGAGCTGATGCGAGTCTGCTTTTGACTCAGACTTCTTTTTTTAAAACCCACATGTAAGTGTGCTTTGAGTTTTTTAGCTGGTTCAGGCTGTTCACTAATTAGCTGATCCGTCACAGTATTTATCAAAACCGCTTGATTGCGGTAATTGGTTTGTTGCTTGTCCAAGATGGTCTACCAGCTTGATCTAAAAACAAGCTAAAAACCAGCTTGGATCAGTTAGAAACAACTTTTTCATCTCTCATCAAAGATACATTTATTTGATTTAAAGTACAATAAAAAAGTATGATATTGTGAAAAATAATGTTTTTCTGCTTCATTCCTTTTTTTTTAAATACAATTTTTATTTTTG
>JAUYWG010000046.1:16436627-16451350 GCA_034779775.1 Enteromius afrohamiltoni | reverse complement strand
GCTGAAGAAAAAAATGACAACCTCTTTTTTTCAGATGTTGCCATGGTGACTCGTAATATCTGTGGCTTTTTACAGTGTTGATTGACCTTACTCAGATCACCTGTTCAGAAACCAAGAACCTCTGAGTTTTTAATCTCTAGGTAAGTCAACTCAGAGTTCAAGTTTAAACTCTGAGTTGTTTGAACCTCCTTACTGAAACAGGCCCCAGTTGTTATTTAGCTGGTGTTTTACATAAACAAAAATTAAGCCTAGATAAACATGACTGATTACTGAGCCATATGTTTTTTTGTTTGTTTTTGTTGTTTTGTTTTCTGCCAGGAGAATAGGTCTCAAGTACATTTAGGACTTTTAGAGTCTCTGGAGTAAATGTTATTTGAATATCTTATTGATGTGTTTCAGGGTTTATCGACATTTCCTGGAGCCGCAGGGGAAGCTGGTAAATGCACACACAGATAGTTGCCCCGATTAAGAAGATGCTTATATGTATGTATAATGACCTGAGTGCTCACATACTTTGTCTAGATTGGTGTAATGATCACCGGTATTGAGTCTCTTTAAGATATTATGCATTGCTTGTGCACTTTATATATTATTTAAAATAGTATATTATTATATTATCATAAAACTTTTCTGTAATGTAATATATGAACATAATAATTAAGTGAGATGTTTTTTTATGTATTTTACACAAACACAGAAACATAATTAAAAAGATAAAATTCTAATTAACATATACAATAAAATGTATAATATAAAAACATACACATGTAAAGTATATTAACATGTATTTAACATAAATCGTACCCAGGAAATCTAAATTATGTATATAAATATAAATATACATTAATTAATTTAGTTTATAGTAATTATAATAATTTGTGTGATATAAAATAAATAATTTATACAATTAATGTTAACATGGAAATGTTTACATTATACAATATTTACTTTTAAATCATTCTTTTTGACTTCATCAGCTTGTCATCAGTTTAATCAGTACTGACCAACTGGGAATGTATTGAAAGAGCACCTGCAAGTGTCACAGTTGTGCAGCATCTAGCTGTGTGTCTGTCTCTGTCTGTCTGTGTCTGCCTCACACAGTTGGAAAGTATGGATAATTGAATGCCCCATACCAGCAGATCAGGCCATTTGGCGTAGCTGATATGTCATGTGCTTATAAAGGTGTGGAATGTGATGACAGTTGCCATGGAAACCTGCAGACAGATGGGGGTCAGAGTGGACAGACTTGCTTAAAAAGCAGGTATACAAAAAAAAAAATAAATAAAAAAAAATAAAAAATGTTGCTACATTTTAGTTATTCGTTCAATGCACAGAAGTGTAGCTTGCTTGCCTTTATTACAAGACATTAAGTTATTTCTGTTTTTAATGGCATCTAACAATTTAAATCTATTCAGATTAAGCAGCGCATATGTGTATATGCAGAACAAACTGTAACCACAACAGTGTTTATTTTATTTATTTTATTATTTTCACATTTAGAAAACACTTGTTTATGAGTGATAATTGTATGAATTACCCAAAATTGGATTAAAGTCACTGATTAAGGCCCTAAAACATTTATTTATTTCTGGTAGTTACTAAGGCAACATTTCTATTTTAATTTATCTTGATGAAAAAGTATGCTGGAATAAAATTAATGGATAATTAAAAATTATTTAATTCATCAATGCATGCACAAAAGCATAGCTTACCTGTCATTGTTTCGTCTGTATTTAGTTTCCTCTAAAATTACATAATTATTATTAATTCTATATTCATTTAAGGCAAAACCTATGGTTATATTAGACAGCAAATAGTACAATAGTAAGTCAAATATGTTCAATTTTTCTCATTCTCAGTCTTTACTAATACTAATACTCAACTAATACTTTAAAACATTCTCTTTACTTGTGCAAACCTCATTAACATTTTCATTCTACTAGTAAGTGATTGCATCTAAATAGAAAGCACTTTTTTTCCTAGTAGATGCTTTATTTGATCACGCGAGAAAAGAGTGTCTGCTAAATATTAAATGTTAAATAGATAGATGGTAATTGATTATTAAGCATTATAAATACAATAACATAATAACCACATCTAATCTTCAATTCCATTTGAATATCCCTTGGGAGATTAAATATGACACATCTGAAAATCAGTTTTATTTGAAAAAGCACCTTCTGTGCTCACATCAATGAGAAGAAATGAGGCAGAGATTTGCAGGGGCGCATCAGAACCACTTTAATGCTTCTGTTGATTTCTCCAAACACTCTTTCATTATTGTAATTGGTGTGTCTGTCCATCAGTGTGTTGCCCCTTTTGAAAAAAAAAAAAAAAGAAAAAGCATTATCTTAAGTGCGAATAATGCCAGCCTTGATGTGGGGAATGTGTTGTGAATTTATTGTATGGTATTATTAGGGTTGCTTTGAAGGACAGAAGAGGACAAAGTTGTTTCCCATCAGCCATGGCCTGTTTGAATGTAGATAACAATGTTAGCGGGTGCGGGATTCGTCAACTCTGTCTTTGTTTGTGTGTTTAAGTCTCACATGTGGCAGCTGACTAGATATGCATTGATGTAATCTATTAAAATTGTTAATTACTTTTGGAAAATGTGGTTTCAAAGACCCTCTTTATCTTGTGTCTTTTTAACCCTCACAGACATGCAAATGCTGTGATGCATATGCACAAATATGACAAATTTCTTTCTAAAACCCCTTCATGTTCGCACAAATGAACAGAAGTACACTAGAAACTCTCAATTTTGAACCAAAAATGGATTTAAGGTATGTTCTGAAAGAGACGTTAAATCACAAAATGTGACTAACCATATACTTGTACATAGTTCATTTATTTCTGTCTTTTGCTGTTGAGTTAAAAGTCTGCCCGGGTTCAGTCAGTCATTATTGGGTCAATTCAGTTCATGCAAAAATGCAAAGTTTGTCTCTTGAAGTTAAGAGCACTCGCAAAAAAAAAAAAAAAAAATATATATATATATATATAAATGAATAAAATGTAGGTGATCTCATTGTAAAAGTGTAGCTGATTTTGACCTCCACCTGCTGGAGGTGAACAGTAGAACCGTTTAGCTCCACACAGAAAAACAGCGTTTATCCTCAGCATTATATCTGAATCATGCTGTATGCGACTCATGTTTCTTTTAGCACTATTTAGCAGGTTGCAATATTCACATGGCCACAGTCGAGTTACTTTTTGACTAGTAAACCATACAAAGCAATAACATATGCAGCAGAAACACAATGGTATGAAAGCCTGCTGTTCCCTTACTAATTAATCAACGTGCAATTAAGAAGCTGCCATCTCAATCTGCAATCATAACTACTGGTCTTCAATATGGCACAGTTACTATAACACTCATGACATCCTTTGTTTTATCTATAAATTCCCTGGGTCCACCTGATTTGAAATTCCCCATGGAGAAACATCTCCACAAGTATCTGTGAATGGATTACATACTGCACATTTTAACTGAGGTTCATTTTTAGAGTTAAAATGAGAATTCTGACATTTTATTAATTTATGTCATTCATGTTTTTCTGTCTTCTATTCAGATATGATCTACAGACAGGACAAGTGAGCACTCTTAATTTAGCCAATACATATGACCTACAAGCTAACCATTTATTCAATAATTATTTTATTTTGGGCTTTTATCTCATATTAGTCAACTCTCTACATAATATATCCTAAAGCTTAATTGTGATTGTCCTCTTTAGACATTCTAACCATAACCTAACAGTTTATTGATGCTCAACTGAGAGCTGATACTGTATGTAGTTGCAAAGTTATTTAGGATTATTGTCAACAGATTGTCTAAAGGAGACCATCAAAATAACGTGCAATGATTTCATGTAGTGTTTAAAATAATACGGCTGCAAATCTCTAGGATAAGCATCACAGTTGAGTTTATTGTGACATAGGGAGAGGTTGAATGCTTGGTCAGTGGCATCAGTGAAGACACATATACCATAGAGCTGATATAATTGTGCTCACTGAACTGTGCTGCCCTTACATTTAGAGGTACCCCAGGGTATACACGTATAGATTATACTGTAAATGCATAAACAGCCACACATAAACCATAGACAATCAGCCATGCCATTGAATATTACAGATTTGTAGGCTCTTTGGAAATATTGAACATTATGTGATGGAAATTGCCCCTGGGATGTTGATTCTGGCTTTTTTAAGGGACAGTTCACAAGTAATGGAAATTCTGTCATCATTCACTCTCCCTCAGTGTCATTTTATACCAGTCTGACTTACTTTCTTCTGTAGAACACAAATACAGAAAGGAGGCCAAGCAGATTACACCCATCAAAAGGGCACAAGGCCCCTTAAAGTATAAAAGTGGCTTGTGCCCCAACTCTTTTTGAATATAACTTAAGTCACAATGCAGATCACAATATTCCTTTTTGGACTGATATTTAATACCTTAATATTAATATTAATACCCTAATATAAATACTGTTTCATACAATTATTATGGATTTGTATAGACATGAAATTGTGGGCAAAAGCCTTGTGCCCTTCAGATGATGCCTAAAACATCCAACAAATCGTTCCAATTTTCTCTAAGCATCACCTGGAACCCCTAACATCTGTTATTTATACTGTAGCAGTGTGTGTTACCAGATGTTGTGTGTGTTTTGGGATGAGTTTTGAGGCCATTACCCTCTGGCTATTTTACATAAAGACTCAAATGGAAAGTCCCAGTAGCAGCTGACAACTCTCTGACCAACACAGCGTGTGTCAGTTACACATGATGTCCTGCATAGATTAATCCACATCATACTCATTACTCAATACTGGTGGTGTACCTGGAATAGAGGGTTTAAAAAAATATGCTGATGCTGACAGTAAAAAGCTTAATGTTCCCCGGTTATCAATTTATTACACAATTTTATTTTATAAATAGTACATTTTGTATTCGTAGCCTTTTTTGGACTGACCAGGTTTTTACAGTCCGGCCTGATTTGTATAGTTTGACATTCTGGAGCAAAATTCGCATTGCTTTATATAAACTGACATTATTCTCATTTGATCATAATACTGTAGTAGCTATATTTCAATACACTACTGTGGAAAAGCCGCTCTGTAGCAACCTTCCAGGACGTGGTAAGTGTCTGTGATGCAAAAATAGGATGGCTTTACTCAAAAGTGCATTCTGGTGCAAGGTGGTCAGGAGATCTGCAGGTGTGCAATATTTACAAAGTCCCCCTCCAAAAAAAACAATACAGAAATAAATAAAACGCTTCCACCAGCAAAATATACGGGTGTCCACAACCTGATCTCACAGGAATTCGTACATATTTTAAGAGGTGGCTAATTCGTACGAATTTGTACGACCTCACTTGTACAAATACATGCGATTTATTCTGCCAATTCGTATGAATTTGCACGAATGACCTAAACATAACCCCACCCCTAAACCTAGCCATCACGAGGTTTTAGACAAAACTTGTCTAAAACAGTGACTTTGTACGAATTAGTACGAATTGGCACAAATTTGTACGAATTGCTCATGAGATTGTGTTGGTGTCCACAGTACGCTGTTGCAAGGGGCTTTGACTCGTTCACGGTTTCTCCGATTTGTGCTACCCTGCCAGATTTTCCTACCTCCCATTAAAAAGTAGGTAGTACAATTTAACAACGAGAAATGCTACCTGTCAAATTATGTTTTATTAATGTCTAAACATACCTGAACCCTAAACCTACCCTTACAGTAATGCAAATAGAGTAATTATGAGTTCTATTCGCGGTTTTGACTATAATGTATACAGCTACTGGAAACCAACAATTAATATATTTTTTTCTACCTATTATTTTGTGTTTTATTAATGTCTACACCTACCCCAACCCTAAACCTACCCTTACAGTAATGAAGACACATTAAATATTGTTGTTCAGGGTGAGAAAATAGAATGCAATATTGACGTGCGCGTGCAGTAAGCAGGGGTAGGAAAATCTGGTGGGTAGGAAAAAATGTCAGAACAACAGCACTACTACTGCACACGGCCTACTGAGAGACCCCATCACCAGTGTTGTGCAAGTTACTTCCAAACTGTAATATATTATATATTACTTGTTACTGTTATTTAAAGGTAATGCCTTACATTACAATATTACTGATTCAAAGTTGTAATGCGTTTATTTCATTAAGTGGTCATTTAAAGCATTTTTAATTCCTGTCTTTTTTTGTTTGGGTTTTCGTGGTTTTTTTTGTTTGATTGTTTTGCATGAACACACAAATAAAAGTAGACCCGTAACGGTTCTGAATGAGAAATACTCTTACCTGTAGCCTATCAGAAAAAAATTACGCCGTCTGCTTTTTTGTTTCTACTGGAAAAAAATGCAAGCGGTTGCACTGGTTCCTCCGTGTGCTTTAGATTGAATATACCATCGCACATGTTATTATAGTGCAGGTTTAACGTTTAAACAGTGTTATATGCTTGAAATGTTTTATTTTAGGCAAGTTGTGATGATTTGAAAGGTTAAATTGATTAAAAAAACACAAACATTGCTTTAAAAAAAAATGTACTGAAAAATTCAGTACTTCTGTAACGCGATACTCCCAACACTGCCCATCACTAGTGTAAAAGTACGTTTTATACACTTTCCCGACCCCCTTCTGGGTAACTGGCGAGATCGGAAGAGCATGGATGGTTTCATATGAAAATAAAATAATATCTTATTATATAATAAGAATCAGCCCACAGTAGCGCTCAGCTTGGCGTCATAATACAGGTAAGACACACAAACATATAAATATGCAGTTTGTGGGTATGTTTGTATTTGTATATGTATTACATGAACGCGGAGGCGAAATGTAATATAGTGGTTTATGTACATGCCGCGAGTTAGCGTGTGCACCCGTCCCTACAGCTGCCTGCCAGACTGGGGAAAAAGTTGGATGAATGGTTGATGTGTAATCTAAACCAGTGCCATCTGAGACTGTCTAGAGCCTAGTTGATTGAAGGTTTGTGGCAGTGTTTGGTAAATATTTTGATTGGAAATGCAGTGTAAACAGTATTACTGTGAAATTTTATTACAATTTTAAATGCTGAAGTTTTTTTATTTGAGTGTATTGTAAAATGTAATATATTCCTGAGATGAATTTTCAGCATCATTACTTCAGTCTTCAGTGTCACATGATTATTTAAATCATTCTATGTTGATTTGCTGTTTAATAAACTATTATTATTATTATTATTATTATTATTATTATTATTATTACTTTAATAACAGTTTTTGCTTAATATTATTGTGGAAACAACAGTAATACATATTTTCATGATACTTTGATGACAAAAAAAAGTTAATATTAATATTAATCATTTGAATTCATTTGAAATAAGTCAATCTGTTAATTCTATAGGCTTTGGGGGGGAATACTCAAAGTTAGTCATTGTTCAGTATTTCTATATATAATTAATTCATGTTCGTAATCCACATCCCATGAATATTACAATGTTGACTTGTCATACTAATGCTACAGTATAAAACTTATGAAACGCTTTGGAGCTATAAGAATCTGCTCACCTTGTCTGGTCCAGGTCATCAGCTTTAGACATGCTGAGATGATGTTTATTTTCAAATGGTGTGACCAATCCATCCCTGGCTCTCATTTTCAGGACACTTGATCAACTTTTTTCACATGGCTTTTCTATTTCACACATATTACTGTACTGTTTTAGCTGCAAATCACGAGGAAAATCAATATTCTGCACAGACTGACCAGCGTTGGTTTCCATATTGAAAGGGAGATTTTCTCAAGGTTTTTAGCAAGTGTGGGCAACAGGTTGCATTTCGTAAGAGGCTCATTTCAAAACAGCCAAAACGTACGTCTCTCTCTCCCTCAGTCCACTGCTTTCGAAGCCCTTTTATTCCAAGAGAAAATCAAATTAGTAGCAATCAGATAATTAGGAAAATCTAATTAAAAGTTTTCCATTCTTAGCCAAACCATAACATAAAAATGTTTTAGGTCAGCATTTTATGACCTGTTAAAGATGCAGGATGATTAACCTGCCACTGACCGAAAGACACAACGTATTGCATATGAAGCGCCTTTAAATGAATGAGAGTGGTCCTACTGTATGAGAGTTTAAGATTTATGACCATGAAATCAGTTGAATTTATATCATATTTTAAGTGTGAAATTACTTAGTTAACAACTTTGGATGCAGAAAAAAAAACACTATCTGTCTACTATCTATTTATTTATATTTCTGTATTTCTTGCATGCTGTGTTAAGTATGAGAGAAAATTTCCAGTATAAATTGTAAAGCTCAGAGCAACAGAATTTTATGTTTTTGTTGACACCTCTTTCAACAGTTTTGTAAGTTTTTTAAGTCTAATATTAAACTAGCCACACTTCTGCACATCAAATGCTTTTTTATCTCCTAAAACTAGCAATTATCTGTTAAAAAAAGATAGTGATGAAAGTGATACTCTTTACACTCTTAGTAGTCATTCTACTGTTCGTGTTAGTAATACACATACCATGAATATTACAGTTTTACATTTTTACCTCCTATATACTGACAAATAACATTTTATCTTGGTAAAGAATCTTTAAATCTAATAAATAGAAAATTACAAATCAGATAATTTGAAAAACCTTCAAGTTTTATTTTGTAGTATTACAATATATTGACAAATAATAGCCTTTTAGGTTGGTAAACCTTTAATAATAATACAATAATAATAATTTTATAATTATTATTGTAACTATTTTAACAATGATAATTATACTCTTAGGCTCTGTTTTGTATCTAATCACTATATATAGTAATATAAATTACTGCTATAGTACTGTATCAGTTGATCAGTTGTATCTTGCCTTTGAAAACTGAAAAAATGGTACACATGGTATTTTTCACATTCACCTTCATATGACATTCAGACACCTTTTTATGACCTGCAAGAACTGCTGCTTCAAACGAAAACATCCGTAGGCCATGTCAAACTGTCTTTGCTGATATTAAGGTCACACAGGTTCCCTCAAAACAATTTGCTGTCTGAGCGACCTGCTAAAAATAGCACAGAGTCAATATTAAGGCCCCGCTCCCGTGCAGAGTTTATCATTAAATATGCATGATACTTTAATGTAAAACATGACACTCAGCCACGGGAGAACTTGAGAAACATGTCATACCTCCTGATCTGGAATGCTTGCATTTGAGAATTGGCACCAGGATTTGTAGCATGGTGAAGGGGGAAAAAAGTCATTTATTTGGACTGACAGGAGTTGTTTGGCCACCAATATATCAATGCAAAGCTCAATAATATGTGCTCTTCTTGAAAGGGCTTGTTATAAATAATTCAGAGCAGGTTCTGTCATGGAGACTCAGGTGCAGGTTATGGATATGATTTGTGTTGCCTATATTGACAGAGGCTAGTCTATGCGGCTCCTTGTTTCGCTGGCCAGAAAAGAAAAAAGGCCAATGGCCTTGTCAATAGTGTGTATGTGTGCAATGTGCATTTACTTTTAAATGGTAGCATATTTAGACATGCGCAGGAAAATAATGCATTGAACAGTGTGTTATTATAGCACATAAATAAAAATGACAAACAACAAAGCAACAAAATATAAAACTATCAGTAGCTCAAAAAATAAAATAAAATAAAATGAATTAATCAAAAGGGCAATTTTACACAGTCATTAAAAATACAATGGCCTTCTTGATTTTTGATTTTTTTATTTATTTTGTTTATATATATATATAAATAAATTAATTTATTAATCTAAAATGTAAATTTATCTAAACATTAGATTTTTTTTTTTTTACATATTTACTTTTTTTTAGCCATACTTTTATTAATTTATTACAAATTAAAAAAAGAAAAATAATTATATTAATCGCATAATTCCCTCACTGACAAATATACACTAAAAGTTGTGATATTCAACATAATCCAATTTCTATTTTTCAGACAAAAATTAGATTATTAACCTCAAAAGTGTTTTGGCGGAATAAATCCTGGTATTCAGTTGAAATTACAAAATTTAAAATAGGGTAGCCATTGTGCTATGGTCAGAAAAATAAATAAATAGTATGTGGTATAATAAGTGTTCTCAGTTCTCAAGTATAAAACGTGGCACATTAAAAGTTGTTGTTGTTTTTTTCTCTCTCTCTTAGGTATTTTATCACAGCCTTTAAAAGCTCTCATATAATGTAACCTCTAACGAACCAATTTAATCAACATATCTTATGCTTTTTACTCTTTCTCTGCATTGCATTTACTTTCAATTTCAAAGAAAGCACCATAGCGGTTTGGTTGAGAGCTATTATGTCTAATGCACTGAACCCGGTCAAAATGACAGGAAGTACACGAAGAGACTGCTAAACTGCTTTCAACAATAACTGCAAAATGGAACTGATTTCATCAGCAGTTCAAAGGGGAGAGTGTGGTAAATGTCATCTCTCACTTCTTAAGCCATTCTTCAGCTTTCTAAACATAATTTGCATATTTTCTGTCTTTAAAATGCATGACTTCTATGCTTTTTATGTCCATATAGACTTAGTGTGTGAAAACAGGTGAAATAAGGCTCCTGAAGTATCGGCTGGTTTTGAGTATGAGAATATGACTCGGGGGGAGATGGGAATTTTAGTGATATTGATCTACATTCGCTGTACGGTTTCACCCTAAGAGCATCTCTTAAAGGGTAAGGTTCCCCGAAGATTGTGGTTTGATTTTGACAAGTGGAGGCACTTGACGCTATTAATAGCAAATATACATTATACATACGTTATACACTAATGGACAGCTAAAGAGAGTGACTTCTGAACATATGGGGTTTTAACAGGTCTGTCAGGACAAAGACGTATGAACAAGGTTAAACTGAAATGCGAAAGAAAGAAAAAAAAAAGAAAAAAAATCTAAATGTCACTTATGTCACAAATAAAAAAATACCAGAAGGGAGTTGCTGAGAATAAGAGCCCCTCTTCTGACATTTACAGTATTTCATGAATAAAAGATTCCAGGATGTGCTGCTTTGAAATATAAATAGTGTTCTATACATCTTTCAGCATGTCTGCAGCACAAACAGATTTTTAAGTGGAAAGCAGTGACTTATAATTTGCCATATACTGCCATCTTCTGTTCGTGAATAAATAGTGCACACTTTTTGTTTATTCAGACCTTGTGCATATGTCGAAATTTGCCTCTTGTTGCATCAACATGAAAAACCCAATGAACTGATCATAATTAGCACATATTTAGAAGTATTGCATTAATTTGATATTATGAAAAGAAAAACTGTTTTTATTCTTGAGAATATTCTTCACCATGGCACACCTGACACGTTATGTCTTGAAATATATCACTTCAATTGCATTAGCAATAAAAAAAATAAAAAAAAATCATAAATTGGGTATTGAAGGGTTAGTTCACCTAAAAATTAAAATTTGCATATTAATTACTCACCCTCATGTCTTCCAAACCTGTAAGTCCTTCGCTCATCTTCAGAACACAAATGAAGATATTTTTGATTATATCAGGGAGATATCTGACTCTTCATAGACAGCAAAACAACTAAAATGATCCCAGATCCGTGATGAAAACACTGGTGAAAAAAGTTCACATGACATCAGTGGATCAATTTAAGTTTTGCAACGATACAAGAATACTATTTTTTTTTTTGCACAAAGAAAACAAAAATCACATGGATATAAACACGGCTGATTATGCCAAATATTTTAAAATCTTGCGTATAAGGTGCGTTGAGCATGGTAAGTGCCAGGGAAAGAATAAATTATGTTATTTTTGTTTCAACTGCTCAAAAAAGTATTCTTGTAGCATCGGAAAAGTTAGGTTGATCCACTGCTGGCACATTCATTTTTAACTGGTGTTTCTGAATCTGGGATCAGTTCAGTTGTATTGCTGGAGGGTCAGTAAAAAAATTTGGATTGATGAACAAAGGTCTTATGGGTTCGGAACGAAATGAGGGTGAGTAATTAACGATAAAACTGTCCTTTTTGGGTGAACTAACCCTTTAATTGATTGGGTATCAATTTCGCTATAATCAGCCACACTTATTAACCGGCATGGGCTGAATAGGGGGCAGGGACTGGGAGAGAATTGAGTAACAAAAATACTATTACCAGCAACAGAAGTTGATTTACACCAGCCATTAAACTTTGATTGGATACACACGCTATAACATCAACCACATAAGATCTTCTAAGCATTTACTCCTTCTTTTAAAACGATAAGCCTGATCATTTATTTATTTATTTTGAATTTAGTACTGTTATTTTTTTTTTCTTATACCAGAATAGAACTACAAAAATGAAAAACCATTCGCCTCAAATGTTATATGCACCAACATAAGGAAACCAAGCCAGTCAAGACTGTTTTTTATCACAATACTAAATTGTGAGATACAAACAATAAACAAATGCAATCGATTGATTGATTGGAATTTAATTAAACTAAATTATTGTTTGAATGAACGTTAATGATCCATCACATTCATCAATAATCAGTCATAAACACATAATAAAATAAGTGTAGAAAACCGATTATTGTTGAATCTGTTGGGTCATTTTTGTTTACACTATGTGAGTCATTGTTTTGGGGTAAAAAATTGCATCTCACCCAGGCTCTATTTCTCCTCTTTCTTGTATTTTTAAATACAGGCACACTCTAGCCTCCATCGCAGCTCCGTATGCTCCACTGAAACCTGCCTTGGACACAACTGATTGGCACGCAAGGAAGCGGCAAGAGCCCAGTCCAAAAACCCACCCTGGGGCAGAGCTCACACAATCGTCCTGTTGCCGCACATCCAGTTTTGAAAATCCAATGTGTCAAATTGGTGTGGAGGAAAACAATGCACAACTGAGTGTGTGCAAATCAGGGATTCCAGAGAGACCGATAACACCTTTAGAGTAATGTTTGTGGATGTGTGTGTGTGTATTTTAGTGTTTGGCTGCTTTTGGTAAAGGGTCCATCTCTGTTGTAATACAATCTGCTCTGTGGTCTTGGCTGGTGGAGATAAGGAGGGTTCATACACAGGTTTATCAGACATTCTTCCATGCAGTCACTTAAATGGATACCCAGAGGGGGCAGTAAGAAGCTGTGTTGCATTGTGTAAGCTTGCTGCTGTGTCTGCGCTGCTTCATTAAACATGAAACAAAGATATTTGGATGCACAAAGCAGAGGTGAACTTGGGTAATGTATGATGTGGCTTTTTTTAATAAATCAAAAAATACAATGCAACAGTGAGTCCGATTTAAAGAGTCGGTTCTCTTAGTGAAGCGTTCTAAAAGACTCAAGAATCAACAACTGATTCACTTTATAAATAAATAAAAATGCCAGGGATTTGAAAATGATATGTGATTAAAAATGGTATTTGGTTTAGGTTTCTGTTTATTTGGTGCAGCATTAATACATATAGACTGTAGGAACCTTAATTGCAAATGTTTTTTTTCATTCATTTAACATTAAACAATTAATAAAAAATTGAAGCAAAACTTTGAAACTAATTACAATTAAACAACTAAAAGTTGTAGTCTCACATGGACCATGTGACCCTGGTTTCTCAGGTCAGCTTTAGGAAGGTGGTGTGGGGTGTTTAGGTGAAACTGTCTTATCCTAAAGCAAGTATGGAGGCACAAATATAGAATATAGATCTGCTTGGGTTTTTGTGACCCTGTTGCCCCCCTAGAGATTTACTTCAAGCATGGAAGCTTTGAGGCTCCTGGGAGAAGGTGCTCTTCTATTTCCTTTGAAATGACAGGGGGTTGAAGCAAACCCTGTATTTTCAGCAGCCTTGCAGGGAATTTGGTGATAGGGCTTTTTTCCAGCTCAAGGATTAGTCTTTTGATGAGCGTTCTGTCGCAGCGTTCTGATTGCCCTTCACATGCTGTTCCTGTCTAATCCCAGGGGACTCTACTTACTTACTTACATATCTTTACAAAGAAAATAGCTGTCTGATCTTCAAAACTTTTTGCTGCATTGTTTTCACAAAATTGCATTGATGTTAATTGGAACTCGTACAGAAAAGAACATGCGCATTTGAAATATGCAGCACAAACTATTATCAGTTATCAGTTATTTTAAACGGCTCACAAATGCAACATGTGCTCTTGATTAAGAGGGAATACATGACACTATCTGGATTCATTTATGTCTGAAAGTAACCTCTTTGATTGTAAATTTAATGTCGAATCGTATCTGATCATCATTCAAACCACTTCTGTCTGTCATGGACTCTACCCAACAGTTATACCAATACTATAGCCATATTTATTTCATGAAATAATATAGCAAAAATTGCATTAAATAATATCAGAATAATATCTTTACTTTACTCTTAAGTGTCACACTGTCTTTCAGAAATCATTGTAAATTGAATGCTGTTAAATGATGAATTGCAGCCAATAGAAGTTTTTTCTCGACATAATAGGTGTGTATATTCATTATGTATATATAAATAGGTCAAAGATGTTAAGATGTCTCCATCAAAAGAAATTCACAGAAATGATGTCATGTCTATAGAAAGCGCATTACATATAAGTGTCTACTTTTAAACGATTTGATACTGGAAATTTGATAAAATGTTAAAATTCTTTGTTAAATAAAATGTTTAAATATTTATTATCATTTTTAAAAACCTTAACACTTTTATTAACATTGTAATACATTGTAATAATATGAATATGATACAAATAAATCAGCTAGTTTTATTTATTTATTTT
>JAUYWG010000046.1:16360304-16402521 GCA_034779775.1 Enteromius afrohamiltoni | reverse complement strand
CATCTCCACGGTCTACACAAGGCTGTGTTTCCCTTCAATTATATCCATATTCATATCGATATATTGAAAATTCTTGTTCCGCATGCGTTAGTTCAGAAATACTTCATGCGCTCTGCCCTCAGCCGCTTGTTTCAGCACCACTGAAAACAACTCTGTCGCCCCTCATATGGGCCGTGGGAGGTTGAGAAGGTTACGTGCAGATTTTCTGCTAACGAACTGGAAAAGCTAAAATGTCTTGCCAGTTGGCAGGGGGATCTCCGCGTAACGCGGCCCTAGAGTGTGGCCTGTTCCATGGGTGTTCCCATATGTAACATCGAAGTGATTCGACTGAAAGGCTAACGTCTAGGTTACACTTCTCCTGTCACGTCTCTAGGGTTGCGCTGACGCCGGCAACGGCTCTTCAGCGAAAACCTGCATGCACACTGTGTGCGTGCCCTCTTATACTCACACAGTGATGAAGTGCACCTGAGCGCAATCAGTACACACCAATATTCTTTGGCCTTTAGTAAAAGCTCAAAGCGGATAGGCCTCTGGCGAGTTCCCATATGTAACGTCTCCGTTCCCTCCTTCAGGGAATGTGGGTTACATTCGTAACCTAGACGTTTTGTACATCAAACAAGAAATTGCATCGCAAGTGAGGAAATACAGTAGAATTAAAAATTCTGAAAAAACAATGAATGATGGCTTGACTACAAAAAAGGAAAAGAAAAGAAAAAAAGGAAAGGTATAATATGCTTTATGGTGATAGATAAAGAAAAAAAATAGTTTGGACCTAGGTAAACGAGCCATTTCCCAGAATGCATGACCTGTGTTGCACCTGTGTTCCTTTCTAATTCAAAATCCAATACCAATGTCAAGATGTCTCCTTCAGAGCAACATATGCATGTGAGAGGAGAGTATGTGCTGTCTTACTGTGTGGGAATCGAGGAGGACTGTTGTTGACATCCAGGAGAGTGATGTTGACTGTAGTGGTCCCGGAGAGACCGCCCATCTGTCCAGCCATGTCCTTAGCCTGAATCACAACCTGATAGTGCTCCCGGTTCTCCCGAATCATGTTCGGAAGCGCCGTCCTTATGATGCCTGACAGGATGGACGGACACAGGTTTTGTTAGGTGCTATCTAATGAGCTGCTCTGACTTCATTATTTATATCTTAATGTCATGCTAAAAAAAAAAAAAAAAAAAAAAAAAAAAAAAAAAAAAAAAAAAAAACACTACCAAGGAAATGAATTCCCTGCCTTGGGGTATTTTAAAGAGCGAGTTTTAATTGAGTAGGACGTCAATCTTCAAATGATGTTGTGATAAGGTTATTAGTGCATGGGAGCAGAATTTATGTCCTTTTTTTTCACCACACACTTAAATCATGCAAAATGTATATGATATATACAATATATATGATATTTTTTTATTATTAAAATCATATATTGTACTGTCTGTTGTTTATTTTTAGATTTGTGAAGTACTAGGCTCATTACGGATTACAGTAATGAGAGTTTTAAGGAATTCTAAATCTTAATGGTCCTACAGTAAATGATGTCTTAGTTCCCTTTATGCAAAATCAAATTTATTTTTCTTTGGTTTTAGAGTGAAATATAATAAAGATATCTTTTTCTCGACAGGCTTTATGCGATTCACCCACACATGTATAAAAGCATGTTAACAAATCCTATATCACCTTACAATTGCATCCCATCTTTTAATCATTGGAAATCATGCTTGTTCTCTCATCTTTTCTCAACTTACCAGTTTCAGGTTCGACTGAGAAATATGGCTGGCCCTGCAGTATGCTGTAAACCAGCTTGGCACTGTTTCCATATGCTTCATCATCTGCATCAGTGGCTGTAACTTTCATTACGAATGCACCTTGAGAGAGAGAAAGCAAAAGAGAATTATAGAGAGAGGTATTTCAGTCCTAACATCACTGTGAAACATGATCCCTACATCCAGAATTAAAACCTCAACCATGATCAAAGCAGTGCATCCTAAAGGTGCACCATGAACGTCAGATTCCTAGTTGTAAAACTGGCTATTAGCCTATATGATGAGACCCCCCCTCCCTCCCAGCAGGAGCAGTGATCAAGGCGAATGCATGATCACTCGTGCTTTCATCTTCTTTATCTCAGTATGTTTCTTATCTAAATCCTAGTCTCATAATTACTCCGGCTGCACGGTGAGATGGACATATCTTTAATTGTAGTTTTTCTTTTGCCCGCTCTCTCTGGGTCATCCCATTCATTTTCTGCTCTGATGGAATCTGCTGTATGTTGCGGGGAAACGTCAGACTAATAATCTGCTCAAAGAAACATTATAATTAGACCAATTAATCTAGAACTAACATGATTTTAGGGGGCTTCATTTTCAGCTTGACACAGCTTTGGACATCTGCAGGAGGAAAAAAAAAAAAAAAAAACGTATCTGATATGAAAAGCTCTTGGAGGAATGTAAACCAACTGATTTGGATGCTCATATTTGGATCTAAAGTAATGTTCTATTATAAGCTTAGCAATTTATTAAATATTTACAATATGTCATGTTTTTGCTGGTGATTCACGAGATATTATAAGAACAGTAATTTTGCTATGCTTATTTAATTCACTACTCGCCAGTATGAAAGTGTCATTAAAGATGTTGAAAACTTCAGTAACAAAACAAATGTCACTGGTTTCGGTAAGTTTGATTAATTTCTGCAAATCTATTCAAACTTGAATTTTTCATCTACAGTGTGTAAACTTTTTTGTTAATACGTAAGAATGAGAAGTGATTTTTAATTAAATTATTTAATATACATTTTATATTACATTTTATATTTAATATATTTTACATATTACTAATACTATACTACAGTAAAATTACAAATTTATATTATTTTATGCATATACATTGATGTCAATAAGTATTTGATACCCCTGTCATTTTGCAAGTTCTCTTACTTAGAAATCATAGAGGGGTCTACAATTTTCAGCATGGGTGCATTTCCTCTGTGACAGACAGAATCTAAAAAGAAAAATACGGAAATCACATTGTATGACTTTTTTTTTAACAGTTTATTTGGGAAGTGCTGTAAAACCATTAACCATGATTAATCACATCCAAAATAAAGGTGTTTGCTTACATAATATATGTATGTGTACTGTGTACATTTATTATATATATACATATATATGAAAAAGCACAGATAAGCACAGATATATTTACAAAAAATTAATATTATATTAAATATAGTTCTACTATATCTGCTCATTTCAGATCAAGCAGATCTTCAATATTGATTTTGAATGTCATCAAAATGCTGTAAAAATATCTATATTTTTCTCTCTTTTTTTGTAGCTGTATCACACGGCCCATGTGCTACTGAATGTCTTAAAGTGTTTTCAAGCGTGTAGTACACCATTGCCAATAAACGTCTGATCTTGGCCTGGTCTCAGATAATAACTAGAGACAACAACTTTTCTCCCGCCACACGAAGGGTAAAATCACTCCTCGTTCGTTGTTGCCAACAACCGCGCTTTCCATTACCCTCACGGCTTCCTGCGAACGGTTTCCTCAGAGGTTGCTTCGTTCTCATTTGTGTACTACTGACATCTTACTGTTTGTTCTTCTCAATAGACTTTAGAGGTGACTTCGCAGCTTCTCAGTCTCACCTCTGAAGGTGGACCGAATGCACATGTTGTTTCTGCCATGGATCAGCGGCGTCCTTGGCATCAACAAGACCTCCGCCGAGGTGCGTTCTCTCTCTCAACAACTCGAAGAATACTAATGAATGCGGAAACATCTGCCGCCCTCCGATCCCATTCCGATAACATGGAGGGAAACAGAGTCTCAGTCTTCATGGATGGCCAGATCTGATTAACGACAGGCACGTTCGCAACACATGGCCGGTTTGTTCGGCTTAAACGCGAGTGCCACCGTGACCTCACAGTTTGGCAAGCAGAGCCGTTCCTGAATTTGTACACGGCCGGGAGAAAGGAAGAGCTCAAGCGAAGTGTCAAACGAGCACGGTGTCTCATTTATGTTACGGAGTACTGGGGATGATGTAACTTTGAACCCCACGGAGAAATAAGGATATGAAAGAAAGAACGAGCCTAACAGAAAGAGAAACGGAAAAGAAAGGCTGAGCTTGGGTTTCAAGTGCAAAAGCCTGAGGGAAAAAGACTGTGGTCCATTTACAAGGCTGTTTTTACAAGATTGTGTTGAATAAATAACTTGAAATGCCGTAATGTGATGCGCTTTCACATCTGTGAGGGAATAAATATTGGTAGTGACAGTGAATCTGCCATGTATCATGTTAAGAATCTGAATTAAACAACATTGCTTGTAAAACACAGGTGCTTTGAGACTCTCAACGGCGGAGGCATAAAGGAGATCAGGCGCTGGAATGTAAGAATCCAACTGAGAGTCCCTGAAGCTTGAGTGGAAGTGGTCTTGCATTTGTCTGAAAGGATGACTGGTAGTGTTTCACGCCTCAGGGATCCATCTTTCAACAAACACGGTTGCATTAAGATCTATTCTCCAATGAGACATCCAGAACTTAACAGGATTTTGAATACCTTTACGCTTTAATAACACGTTTCTTTTTGATGTCGCATTGAAAATGTCATGGCAAGGACGTGACGATAGTGCTGATTGGCCGATGACACCTCAAGAATAAACGCAGTCGCGAACCCTTCACTACTGACTGAGCTGCGACTTGAAAGGCAGCAGACAGGGGAAAATATTAGTCCATTTCATGCTTCAAAAATATTGGGGACTAGTGAAGCATCTGCTATAATATAATGAAATATTTGGGATTTCTGAGAGCATGTTGTTTGCTAACTTTTTTTTCTGTTGCATCAGGCGACAACAGCTACTTCCGAATGCAGAACCTGATTTTGCTGAGTTCAACGTGTCCCTGGGTCAACATCTTTGTTGACCCTGGAAAAACTTTGTGATTATCCAATCAGATTTGAAGAACCAGTTTATAGTTTTTGTGAAGTTTAGGCTTACAATCAGTGTTTGGTGCTTGTACATCAGTGTCAGTCATCTATCATTTCCTCTGATTTTAGGCAATACTCATGGGTAGGGTTAGGTTTAGGTGTAGAGATATGGTCAAAATTTTGGAATAAAATGTTGTTCCACGCCGAACTCAGGAAGTGCACTTCCAAATATTCACTGAAAGACAAATGCTGTTTTGGTGTAGATCGTTTAGTTGTTTCATCTACCAGTAGGCGTTAACTAATCTGTCCTAACCAACTAAGGCAGGTTTGTTTGAATCAAGCTCATTTTCCTGTCCGTTTCTTCATTTTTTCTGCTTTAAGGGAGAGCAAGGTAAGCATTGACGTTTTTTTTTTTTTTTTTTTTTTTTATATACACAGTAATAAATGTGATAAACAATATGATAATTAATATTCCTGATTATGCATTTCTCCTTTTTAACATAATCTGTGGAAAAGCATTTACAACACAAAAATATGACCTCTCCAAGAAAGACAGTATCATGTCAGGTGGTATGCAGAAGAACTAATTGATCATTCATTCATTTATTCATTCAACATATGTCATGGAAAATATGATTAAAAAAAAATAATAATAATAAAAAACAACTTTTTTAAAATTGTATTTATATTTTATTTATACTATATTTTATTAAATGATTATGATTATTAGTATTGCCATTATGACTGTTATATTATTACATATATAATAATATAACAAATGATTATTGTTTATAAAAAATACAATAATACATCACGCTGTACACTGAAGCACTAGTTAATAAATAATTCATTCAACCTACATCATGGAAAATATTATTAAATATAAGAAAAACAACTTGTATTTTATTAGATGGTCATGATGATAATGATGATGATTATTATTATTACATTTTTAATAATTATATATAACAAACTGTATTATTATTATTATTATTATTATTATTATAAACTTACATCATGAAAAACTTAAAACATTATGTAAAAATAAGAAAACATATTTTAAAACTACTTTTAAACTTTAAATTATTAGATGATAATTATTATTATTATTATTTAATTATTATTATTGTGTCCCTCTCAGTCACAGACTGGCCCATTTCTTTTATGAAGATTGCGCTCTAGGGGGCATTACATCTCACCCTCTAATTATTATTAAGGTGTCAATGTGGCAAAAGTAAAAATGTGAAAAGATTTAATTTCTGTTTGGTAACCTCTGACACATTGTGCCAAGCGTTCTCAAACAGTGCTTTATGAATTGACAAACACAAATAGGTACACCAGGACCACTTCAAGCATAATTTCCTAGTGATTAATCTCTGATTCATTTGCCAGGTCACAATGATTAAGATCCACAATGATTATCTTATCATAGCACAAAATCTTTAATCAAAACCGGCTGCCTTGTTTTTGTCGGAACTGCAAATGAGTTTTGATTCATTTGAGATAAACCTGCGGGTTAATTTGTTGCTTCGTGAAGAGTAATTGATTTCAGCTTGCTGCATCCCGTTCATTTACTTTGATTCTCTCTGCCGCTCTTAATGGGTTTAAAATCACTGATAATTGAATGAATTCAGACGGGATATTGTAAGATCTTTATCCTCCCCGCGAATCACGTGAAGTTGAATGTTTGTCATAGTTTTAATCAGCGTTGATTAAGTGTCTGTAAGCAAAGTCTTTCTCTTTATTGGCCAATGTCACTTTGCTTATCGTGGTGGAGACAGTTTTGACTGCTTGGTAAACACGTAATAATTTCAAATCATCCCTCTGAAATCTTTTGTTTTTAAGGCTGATTTATATATTTAAGAAAAAAAAAGTCCATAGCTACTTTGTTTTGCTTGGTTGCTTTTACGGAGGTACTTTGAGGTAAATGAGATTCTTGTGTGAGTGAGTATGTGATTGGCGTTAATGAAAATAACTTGCACCTGGATGTAAAAATCTACATAATAGCTGTCATTTGAGGTATTCATGAGTTTTTTTATGTGAAATACGGAGAACTGCAATTCTAGTTCCAACCAGGGGGATAGCAAATATGCATGTTTCTGAAGAACATAATTACGTTTATATAATGTAATATGTGTATTAGTTTTTTTATAAATATTTATTTTATTGTATTTTTTTGGAGAAATGTAGCATTGCATCACTTGCTTACCAATAAATTCTCTACAGGGAATGGGTGCTGTCAAAAAGCTCGTATATAAACTTCACAATAATCCACAAGTACTGTAATTCACACAACTCCAGTCCATCCATCTGTGAAAAACTGCTTCTTTATAATAAATCAACCAAGTTTTTAACTTCAGACTGGAACTTCAGGCTAAAACATATGTCCTCTATCTATGACATTGCTTTCACTATTTACTAATCAAAACAATCCTAAACACATCAGTCTTATAAGCATGCAGTTTTCAATCCAAAAGGCATTAATGATTAACAGTACTTGTCAATTGTTGTGATGTTTTTGTGATCAGCTGTTAAGACACTCATTCTGCACTGCAAAACATGTTTGGAGCTTATATGTTTTGCATTTTTTACCCCTAAAATAAGAATGTTCTAGTTCAAAAGTCAATTCTTTGGTCTTGTTTTTTGACTTAATCAAGTCAAAATTAAGTTAGGTTTAAATTTAATCTGCCAATTGGGTAAGCAAAATAATATTGTTTTTGTTTCTGTTTAACATTATAGATATCCCATAACAACTTGTTCAGCCAGCAACTCATACTCACCAACGCTAGACATCTCTGCTACACTGGCCACGTAGGTGTCCTTGGCAAACTTTGGCTCGTTGTCATTGATGTCATGGATTTTGATGATGAATTCCGAGGCCCTCTCCAGATCTTGTCCGGAGGATTTGTTGACGGCTTTGGCGCTCAGTGTGTACAACGCTTTCTCTTCCCTGTCAAGCCTCCTGGTTGCGTGGATGTCTCCCGAGTTCTCATCAATCTCGAAAATAGTTCCTGCCCCGTCTCCGGTGAGGACGTACTTTACATTTCCATCTTCCGTGTCCATGTCTGAGTGAAGCTGAAAAGAGCAAAGAGAGTTTTGTTGGAATTAACAGTTCCCGAATGAACTGTTTTCTTAGCGTGCGACTGGCAAATTGTTCGCAAATATACTCAGTCTGTCAAGGCAAAATGTTCAGGCGGTGGCCCTAAACCTTGTGCAAATGGAAACAGAAATTAAACCATTCACTAAACGCAGTTTAAGCCCTTGCTGGCCGAAGTCAGAATGTGTTTCTTGAGCAATGTTTTTAAATGAGTCATGAATATGTGAATATGAATGTGAATTTGCTCAAAGGCCCCGGCGCTCAGTTTAATTTTCTTTGTGGGTACAGCTTGAAATTTCGACTTAAGTATTTCATTCACATCAGTATCAGTAATAGTTTCACAATTCTCATTTTCCTTTTCAACAGCAAGCACAGAGTGCCGAATGGCGATCTCGCCATTATCTGCAGGAGCGCAGAACTTACTGTGTAGAAAGCTCTGTGTTTTGCCGCGGTTGACAGCATATGGCAGATATCTCAGAAAACTGTCAATAGGCTCCTGTACCTTCAAACTGTGGAGGAAAGATACGACTGGTTTTGTTCCGAACAGTCACAATTACACAAAACGCTCCTTCAGAGCAGAACTTTCATTTTACACCTGTCTCTTAGCAACAAGAGGAAGCCCGACAGCCCTCTCCATTTGATTGCAGTTCCTCTTTTCCTGATTAGGATTTTACCAGAAGAGGCCAGCCATGCAGCCCTGGACAAAATATCCAATCAGCATAGGTGCCATAAAATGTTTCGTATTTAATAAATGAACAATCAACACCTTAAAGAAGCTGCAAAAAAACAGCCCTTGTTTTCCTAAGCAGCAAATAAGAAGAACCAAAAAAACGTCTTCCGTTTTGAGAGGGGCACGCTAAGCATTGCACCCTACAATTTCATAATCTGTCCACTTACGGCTAAATGTACACTATAATTGGAAATGATTTTAGTGGCTTTTCTAACCACTGTTATCAGGATGTAGATAATTTGACACGTAACAATTAAAACCTCAATTTGGAGCTTGCGTCACTGTAAAGCACCATTGCTCTCCGTCCTGGAACTGAATTACAGTAGGTATCTATTACACACACAATTGCATTAACAGCACACCAGCATGCTTCTCAGATAAATGGATAAATCTTTAGCAGTTTTATGCCCTGGCATAGACAGTTGTAGGAGGGAAGCCATTTAGTTTAGTTTCACCTTTATCGCAAAGCAGGATTATTGTCGTTAACTAAAACCATATTTTTTAGTTACATAAAATAAAGTAAACATGAATTGTAGTACAACTTTTGCAATTCTAAGAAATTACCGAATTGTAAAATAGAGGCTTGAGTTATAAAGTCAGAATGGTGGGATATAAACTCGCAATTGTGAAAAATAAAGTCATATTGCGAGATAAAAAGTCACAATTTCCTTCTTTTATATTTTGTTTATTGGCAGAAACAGGCATAGTATTACATTAAATAAAACTTGATTTCATTTAGTTTAACTTGTTAACTAAAACTGAAACAGAACAAAAAATATATATTTTTTTGTTAAAATTATACTGAAAACACACCACAAAAAATACAAAAACTTAAACAACCCTACTGTAAATTGTAGGAAGGCATATATTAGTTAGTATACATGTTACATTTAATTATTTTAAGCCCAGTGAAGTCACAAAACGATATGCAACCAAATGCACCTCTCTAACAGAAGTACATACTCACCCTCATGGGTACAAACCCTTATGCTGCTGTTTTTTCCCATGAACAACTCTAGGTGAATCTTACTGGTTGTTCTTTTCCATCCATTTAGTCCCCATACGGCTTCAGAAAAGATGCAAGAGTACTATTAAGACACCCTAAAAATACCGAACATGACTCGTGCTCTCTATTCTAAGCTTTCTAAAGTCATGTGTATAAATTTGGTATTTTTCTCTTCCAGTGAGCTTATGCAGTATGTGAACTGGATGAACTGATTTATCAAGAAGGTCTGACTCAATAGGATGCATTCATGAATCAAACATCTGTTCTTCTCTCATGAGTACAACAAGGAGAACAACGATACATGTCAAGATTTTTAGTGAGTAAATATATCTCAATGTCATTCTGTTCTGCTTGTACAAATCAATGTGTGAATCAGATGGACTACTTCAACACAGAATAAAGCATGCCATACAGGTGTGGAACAACATAGAGGTGAGTAAATAATGACCTCTTAGACTTTATTAGGTGTTGAGACCCCCACATATTAAGATATAGGAAACATATTTGTGTTCTGCATTGGGGAAAAGGGTATTTTTCTCAACTAAAAGCTTTTTCATTATTTGTTGTGTTTGGAGTTTTCTGGACTCCCCAGTGGCTGTCTGATTGGTTCTCAATTCCCATCAGCAGGCTGTTATACAATTATACATATTTTGTTTATATGTTGGAGCATAACACAAACATAAAACCGAGAGGGTCATACATGTCAGCATATTTTTGGTCCTCATATTTGCTTTGTGTTTTGAAAGCATAGGGTGTCCAATGATCCTTTTTTTTTTTTTTTTGAAGGATTATTTGTTAAACAATGCTACATTTAAAACAATACAAGAAAAACAGTAATATTGTGAAATATTATTACAATTTAAAATAACCGTTTTCTATTTGAAGATCTTTGAAATTTTATTTATTTCTTAGATGGAAAGATATATTTTCTGCAGACATTACTTCATTCTTCAGTGCCATGTGGTCCTAATATGTTGATTTGGTAATTAATTTGGTTTTGCTGCTTAATGAAGCATACACTTTTTTTAGTCCCACTTTATTTTAAGTGTCCCTAACACCTGTGTACTTCCATAGTAACTCGATGTGTATCTAGTATGTACCCACAGTGTTAGTACACATTGCTACATAGCATCTACAGCTGTGATATTTCTGTAACTTCACACTTGTAAAAACCCTTAAAATGGTGTGTGCAAGTACAAATATGTAACAAGACATTGGTAACAGAACGTTTTCCACTTCACTAAGTAGTCATGTAACAGGAATTACATAGTTACATTTGGTAACAGCAGTATGTATAAGAGTAACTGGAACAGGGGGTGATCAGGGGGTGTAGTTGGGTAGGGTTAGGGATATGTAAAGTGGGTGAAGTTGGTGCAGCTCTGTAATAGCAGTGTATATAAATGCTAACTTAATATAAAATGTAACATTCTGGACAGCAACCACAATTTATATGTAAAGCCTAATTTACTGACCGCTGCTGTGCAACATCAGAGTAATTACATGCTAAATACATAGCAATTGTCTATTTAATATAAAGTGTAACACTTTATTTACAAAAAAGTGCTGTTACTCCTGTTACACATTTGTACTTTCATTGCCAAAAAGTGTTGTTACCAATGTCCTGTTACACATTTGTACTTACACACACCATGCTGAGGGTTGTTACATGTGTGAAGTTACAGAAATATTACAGCTATAGATATGTACCGGTGAGTAAGTACACTGTGGTTACACAATACAGTACATGCACATCTAGGTACTATGGAAGTACACAGGTATTAGGGACACTTGATATAAAGTAAGACCCTTTTTTTCCTCTCTCTCTCTTCCTCTCTCTTCTCCTACAAATCTACAACTGTTCACATGAACAGCATTTATTTAAAATAGAGGTCTTTCACAAGTTCACAAATGCCTTTAATTTAATTTTACATCAATTTTTAGCTTTTTTGCTGAAAAAAGAATTTCTCAAAAATAGATAGAAATCTTATTTACCTCATGCTTTTCAATGGAGTTGTATAATATATCATAGTTTATTGCAGTAACCTTTACAATGGTCAAAACACAAAAGCAAAACTGTCCAACTTCTTTACCACATGGGGGAAAAAAAGTGTAATTTTAGATTATATATTGATTTACTCAGTGCTAGAAATGTCCTTGGTTTTTATTTCAGAAATCGTATGCAAGTGTATAAGCACCGTCTACTGAGAGATTTCTCTTACAGTATGTCAGAACTGGCTGTGTAGGTGACATACGTAACACAAGTTTGATTAGTTTTGTGAACCCCTGTCTCAGAGTTGGTTCACACTCTATTGATCGTTCAGGTCTCCTGGGATCGTGCTGTCACCGCTGACACAGAAAGAAAAGAGAAACATACACCGCTCGCTCACAAAAGCCATTTGATACCAGAATGACGTCAATCATTATAGACCGTATCAATTATCCATATTTACAGCATAACCGCACAGTTTAAATTACAATAATTGTTGATGACACTTCAAATCTCATTGCGTGAAAAAAACACGTTAATATCTTGGAGATGCAGCTTTGAAAATATGTATAAAGCAACTGTTTTGGCAACATGTGACAGCATCAGTGTGTAAATCCAGATGGTAGCTACAACACATTTTCACACTCTGTTCTAGTGCTATTAAAAGCAGTTTTTTATGGTATTTTACTGAAATCTAATAAATCTTGAAGAGCCTATACTTGACATCTGACAAATGTACTGTATTAGCAGATGCACAATGTATATAATTGGATTACATCAGAGAGTTTTATCCTCCAGTGGTTAGAAGTGACATATCGCTCCAGCTTTAGAAATTTGAGAGAAAGTTATGTCAATGTTGTTCAATCATAGTCAAACAGTATGGCAAATTTAATACAAATTCCCATTTTAATCTGCATGAAAATATGCAGGTGAGATTTTGTGTGGAAAACTAGAAAAATATCAAATATGAAGGTTTTTTTTTTTTTTTTTGATGGACTGAAATGCTGCAGTGGACATTACATTTGCAGTCCAGTCAGCGGTTGTTATGACATGCTGATGGCTAATCTCATGAATATTAATTAGGCCGTGCTGACGTTGCTAACCTTTTAAGACTGGCCAGTCATGCAAGTAATTAATATTCATGAGGCAAACCTTCACCATAGTATGCCTCATAAGTCATATCCTGTGCTTGAGTTCTGGCATCTGAGCTTTAATCTCAAAGCATACTTTATGAATTTTATTTCTTCATTTTTTTATTTAATTTTAATGTTAAATCAATGCAAATTTGAAATTGTATTCATCAATCCTGGAACAAATGTAATGTGGTTTCTACAAAAATACGAATCTTCACGACTGGTTGGAATTATGATAAATGTTTCTTGAGCAGCAAATCAGCAGAGAATGATTTTTGAAGGATTGTGATGCTACATATTGGAGTAATGATGCTGGAAATTCACAAAAAGATTTGATAAAAAGCAAAATTTTTGGCTCCCCCTATAAGCTTATTGTGGTGACATCATATGAGTTACGCTTATCCACTATACAGCCTTTTGTGCAATGTTAAGTTTAATGGATTGAGCTTTATGTTTAAGAATGAAGTCAAAAGAAAATGCTGCTTTGTTATGTTATATGAGTGCACCGTATGTTTTGCAATTTCCCTCATCTTGCAAAGCCTGTGTGCAGTGTGTGCTGTCATTCATTTGTGACGAGCAGACACTGCAGACTCTGTCGCTGCAGGGGGTTTGTGGGTCAGTGGATATATGCACACATCAGACGTCTCTAGCTCTTTACTCTTTTATATACATATTTTTTTCTTTTGTAGTGCAGGGGCATAAAAAGCACATTTACTTGTTTGAAAAATTAGGTGTTAAAACTATAGTGAATTATAGGAGACAGCAGGAGGGCACTTTGGTTGAGTCGGTTGCAAGTCCAGCACTTAGAAAGACATTAGTCATTGAATACAGTGGCAGGATGCTTATATATATACACAGTACCAATCAAAAGTTTGTCAACGATATTTTGAAAGTTTGCTCACCAAGGGTGCATTTAGTTGATTTAAAAAAAAGTAATATTGTGAAACATTCTTACAGTTTTAAATAACTATTGCAAAGCTGTACTTTGAACTTTCAGTATCATTGCTCCAGGGTCTGGCATCACATGATGCTTCAGAAATCTTTCATATATGATGATTTGATGCTCAAGAAACATTTTGTATCATTGTTTGTTTATTTAGAGGAAACCTTGATGCATTTTCAGATTTTAAAATAATTTTTTAATAGAAAGTTTAAAAGAACAACATTAACTATGGGATATATGTTATTAAGCGTGAGTTATTCAAGCATAGTGTGGTCTGAGATGTGGCTCCTTGGGATGTTTCCCAGTTTCTGCCTATATTCAGCTCATTAACCCAGTCAGTGATTAGGATTACCACATTATAAATCAGTCTCACACACACACACACTTAATTTTCCACAGGCCAGTAACCTTTTCAAATATTAAATATATACTGCTGTTATGTTTTATTTGTATATAGATTTATGCTAATTTCTTTAACTGTTCATATCTGTCTCCCCTCACTCTAAATTTGAGTGCTAGACTTCTTAACATGACTGTATTTTGGAATAAATCAATATTACAGCTAATCTTAATTGAGTAATAAAAGCGTAAGATATATTGTATATGACCAAGTTTGGAATATTATTGAAATATTCTTGTGCATGTAAAGTGGTCACTTATTTATTATAATTATTTATTTTTGTGAACACGATGCACATATGTAGTTATAAATTGCATTATTACTTTGCATACCAGAGGCCATGTTGCAATATTAAAGGTTATATGTTATATAATGTATATAACATTACATGTTTTATGCCTTCGTCTCTCAAGTGACCTGGACTTGATCTGGGAAACAAGGTTTCAAGGTTTCAAGAAACATCTCTGAAGCCTGTGTTTTTAATCAACTTCCTGCGACATGATGACAAAGCCTCAATGTTTACAGTCACCGACAAGAACGGCGGAAAAGTCCAAATAAAAAAATCCAGAATTTGTCAGCCGCAGTGAGCGAAAACAGGGAATGTCTCAGCTTTCAGCTCCAAGCCAGTAATCTATGCAAACATTAGCATGCGAGTCATTAGCATGTGGTTAATGAAATGTTTGTGCGCTCTATCTCACGGGTCCACATTCTCCAGAGTGACACAGCGAGTGAGGGACACAGCATGCAGGAAAGCCAAAGCAGATATAAATAACTTGAGATAAGATCTAATTATTTTCAACATATTTACAGCCAGTGACTCTAGACCAATTTTTAGGAAGAAATGACTTCTCAAGATGCATTTCTTTCTTTCTTTTTTTCCTGATGAAAATGTCAAATATAAAACTGTTTTCTTATTTTATTTTTTTTAGTTATTTTTTTTTTTATTTTACGTAAAAGCTATTATATGTTGGAGTAACATAACTTGATAACACTGCACTCCTAAACATAAAAAACACAAGTTTTTTTATGGGGATTTCTTTTTTTTTTTTTTTATAGAACCTTTACCATTCATGGAACAATTCATTGCACTATTAGAAATAATGCTTCCAAAAGAAGGATTTTGCAGCAAAGCTTTAGAAGAACCATTTTTGCATCTTTAATTTTAACTTTTTAATAATTCAATAATCTAAAACCCTTTTCCACTAAAAATAACCTTTTCTGCAATTAAAATGTTCCATGGATGTTAAAGGTTCTTCAAAAACTTTTTTAAGCATAGTAGAAACAGAACTTCTGATCATTAAAGAAATATATAGTTATTTTAATAAATTATAAGAAACTAAATAATAATTCCCTTTGGGAATCCAAAATTGCTGTGAGATTCCCCTTTTGGAAAATTTATATTAAAAAATCTATGCCCATAGGATTGAAAAAAATTATGGTAAAGGCATAAGTGATGAGTCAGTTTTCCTCAGAACTCATGAGTTTAGAATTTCTAATCATTCTTCTTAAGTGTTGATTGCGAACTACAATCTTTCAGAAATTACTATTTAGAATCACATGAGTGCATTCACTTATTGCTCATGTATTTGGCATGGTTTAGGGAAGAGTTAACATTTCAACCAGACAGAAAAGCATGACAGATATCCTCAGTCATAGTCTGAAATCTACCCTTGTGCAACCTTGATGTTTTTAAATGAACATCTGAAGGCTTTCAAGTCAATGTATGCTACATCACCGACACTTATCATGCATAATACCAGTGAAGCGTGGTTTAATTATCTTTCTTTCATTCCAGAACAAAGCTACGGTGTACCTCCAAAGAGTATTTTCTGGAAAACAGAGGACTTTCATTTTAGTTGTAACTAGAAGAAGCTGATATGAAGATGTAGATTCCATTTTCATCTCCGCTATGTATAAAATTCCCTTGACAGCACCATAATTAGTCTCTCTATGTCCTTTATTGTGAAGAAATCCTTCAGCGCTGCCATGGCCCACACAGACGTGAGTTTGAAATCCATAAAAAGACATCTGAGACAAAGACATGCAATGAAAGCAGACAACCGCATAAAGCCAATACAAACCCCAGCTTCTCTGGGCTAATTGGTATTTGTCAGAAGAGCGTCTAGGCGCGCTTAAAGGGTATACATAAAACATTGCATTAATCTCTGAGGTAAACACATGCTAAAACAACAAGAGCGGGCTTCATTAGGTCATTAATTTGAGGTGGACTGTGGTCGAGCCTAAAATTCCCTGCAGGAATGAAGGCGATGTGTGAAAGATGTTTTTGGCCCTGCTTTAGTGAAGGCGTAATGCGTCTCATAACAACCTGTCTTGTTCTATAAAGTGCTGCGGGTGAGTCTTTAGCCGTTGCATATTATTTCAGCAGTCAGAGACCAGGAACTGTTCGCTAAAAATATTGCACAAAGAATGGAGAGCCAGAATAAACACTGACATGGTTAGAAGCAGTAATTTTAGTTTCAGTGCCTTTTAAGTCATTAACACAAAATGCTTCATACTACATATAAAGCATTTGAAAACTCAAAATAGTAAATGTGCCAATAGGGCTGTGCGTTACTTCTTGAAAAGTGCAAACAAATCAAGTGGACCTTAAACGTTCACATCAACAAATAAATAAATAATTCAGTATTTTATACCGTGTAAAAGTACAGTATTTTATACAGTATATATTTTTTACAGTATATATATAATATTTAAATATTTTTTGAATCAAGATGCATTTACCTTAGAAGCAAAATTCCTTAAGATGACAAATGCGTCAAAATTTTAATTATAATGGAAGCCTGTTACCGCAATAAAACAAAGCAAAAAATAAATAAACTAAAATAAAAATGCTAATAATTAATTGTAACTTTTTATCAAACCATTACTTTTTTGCAATTCAGAAATGAAATATAATAATTCAATTTCTTTCTTTTTTTTTCAGAATTGCAAGACAAAGTCAGAATTGTAAAAGATAAACTTTTTTGAATTAAGATTATTTTTCTTACCACAAATGCTTTAAGCATAAACTATGGAACCCTTGAAATGTAAAAAAATATATCATTAATTAATAATAATAAAAAATAATAATAACAAATAAATAAATATATAATAAAAATAAGCTTAGTTCAAAGAGAAAATGTGTACATTTAAAGTGTACATTTGCTTCACTGGTTGTTTATGCCATTTCAGCCGAAAACCATAGCATATCATGAACACACGGCACATGTACAACAGCTATAGCTACAGGCACCTTAGTAACTCGCCTAATTGATTGTAAACCTCATTTATTTATTTATTTTCCAACAGGTCTATATCACAATACACCAGATGTTTCATTTCCACAGTGTAGCCAATGTTTTCCATTTGGCTGCTCACTGGAAGACTCAGGGTGTCCTAATTACTGCCAGTTCCAAAAACACAACTAAAAAAAAAAAAAAAAAAAAAGAGAGAGAGAGAAAAAGCCAAATCACCTCTGGGCCTCTGGGGATGAATTAAAAGACATTTCAGAATTTGGCATCTGTCTGCCATGTGGTGGCCTTTCGTTGTGACTCATGAAAAATATAAGCGATTTGATTCGGCATCATAGATCCTGATTCAAGCCGACCCACAATCCCTCTGTTCATTTCAAATGCACTACAGGGAGAGTGCCGCATGGCAGTGAATACTGATCACTTGCTCATTTGCTCTGGGAGCACTTTTTGGCACAACACTGCGCTCTCTGTGGCACCGGCAATCCTGAACAGATACCCTTTGTTTATTGGCAGGAATATGTCTCCGGCGTGAGGTTGCCTAAATAATCTCTGCCAGTCAAAAATCCAAGCGTGTCCCCAAAGAAGCAACGTAGAGAAACACACAAAGCGTGCCAGTATTCCAAGCAAAAGTGTGCTTTTTTTCATTAATTTTGAAGGATGTTCTTGATTATAATGAGCTGACAGTTGAATATGAAGTAAAGGCAGCGCGGATTTATCCCGGCCTTGCTTTCATTTGCCTTTGCTAATTCGCGTAGCACAAAATTAGCCTTTGACTCGGAGCAGCTTTAGGAATTAAATCCCTTGCACACACACAGAGGGATTGTCAGCCAAGCACGGGAGAAATCATTGACAATTCTTGTCAGGTCGGCGGTGAACACTTGCTTAGTACTGCATAGAGGAGATTGTGAAAATGAGAGCCCAGGCCCAGAACGGATACAGAATAATTATGTATTTCCCCCCCAACCCTTTCTTTCTTTGTGTGTATCTTTAGTTCACTCAGAGTAGGACAGAGTGGCACTGGAGTTGACTAACTCAACACAAACGTTGGTTGCGGCGCAATCTCCCTCTCGCTGACTCGCCTCACCTCGGTCACCCTTTTGTAGTTCCGCTGTTCCACGTTAATCATAAGGCCACGTGCTTCACACTGTAGTTTTTACACTTTTTTTTCTGTCACTCGTGAAGGTTTACAACAGATTTCATCGCATGCAGGCTCTCTGAGGAGTTGAAAAGCACATGAACCCAAACTCAGCAAAGCTCTCTCTCTTCTAATCTCCTCTGCTGGCTGTGGACTCCGCTGGTTCATTTGAGTGGATAAGGACACACGCTACAACTGCTTAGATAGCTGGAGGTTCCTGTGAGCCCTGACTTTGCTATGACAGAGAGTAAAAAAAAAAAAAAAAAGCATTCGCAAGATCTTTATCAGGTTTTATCCGACTCATTCAGCGTGTTTCTTTGCAGAGTTTTGTATGTTGTGTTGGGATTTAATTAGATGGCCGTGTGGTTTGGGCTTTTATTTTCTTCCTTTTTTGTGGTAAATAAGTATTCAGAGCATTTAATTTGAGGTATAATATACACCAGGACCATTACTAGAAAAATAATGAGAATGACTTTCCCATTACTGCACTATCATAATGCAAAGCTATTAATGCATAAATAATTGAAACCAGAGTTTCAATTTTTCATTGTTTTATTTAACTATTAAAGCTATTATTGGGGGTTTTAAACTATTAATACCTACACTAGTATTTATATATTTTTTTATTAATATTATGGTAGCAATAGTATATATATATATATATATATATATATATATATATTATATATTATATATAATTATGGTTTATTAATCAAATAAACCATACTTAAAATAATAATTTATTATTATTATTATGTTTTTTTTTGTAGTAGTAGTGCTTGCAGTAGTAGTTTAAAAACTATGATTATATGTGGATATTAATACAATGATTAATATCAGGCACAAACATTACATTGTTGTATCTCATTCCTATTCATAAAACAGTAACTCAAAAGTATCCCAGTGATGTACTACTGGCAGGAATGTGCATCCAGTGGACTATCCCATGATGCCACAGGATAAGACTTGTGAAAGGCAGTGTTGTGCATCTGTTACTCCACACATGCAAAGAATATAGAACATAATATTTATTGTTTCAAAATATGTACTTATTGAAGAATTATCTACTCAGAGGACTATCTACAGCTATCTACTTGTTTGGGATACAACCTTAGTGAATACAGTGATTTATTTGGAAAAATTAATGAAATATTTGGTGTGATTGTCATTTACATTGACTTACTTGTATACTTGCATTGTAGCTTTTCTGTTAATGGCCCATACATAGCTTATTAAAAAGTAACCTTTTTAACTTGCAAAACATTTTATTTAGAACAGATCTGAATGTAGCAATGCCCCTGAAATACATATCTTATCTCAGTTAACATTTAAATATTTAGAATTGCCATTCTATATCACATAATTAGTTGACAGTGCTACAACTGTCAGATTAGCAGGAGTTTCGCCTCTATTGCTTCATGATGTGGTTCTCCACATAATTTATATACGTTTGTAAAAGTCATAATGAACCTAAATATTCAAATATGTGCCATCGCTCTATGACTTTCCGTTATCAATACTTACAAAAATGATAAAAATCAAGATTTTTTTCTTTTTTTACATTTTTTATTAAAGCGCAGAGTATTTACGTGAAGAGGATCAAAAGGTTTAGGTATACACAAGAAGAGAGCTCACCAGGAAAACTGGACTATATGAATGGGTTTATTTGCACAATGCATTATGGGGCTTGGAGAAGGTTAATAGGATTTTGTTCACATCAATAGTGCTGATGGCACGCCATGTGAGCCGCTGCCCCCCACATCAAACTCATGACTCAAAAGCAGCGAAATGCATGGCAGGCATGGCATGGCATGACCAGTGGATGGCCAGGATAATGATTCTGGATTTTCTAAATATAATGGTGTGTCCTGTTAAAATCTAAAACGATTCCGCAGTAGTTTTAATCTTGAGTCATCACAAAATGACATTTAGAAAACTGCCTCTTTAATCCTGTTTGTTTTGCATTTCTGCCTAATGCGGCTTCATATTAATTCAAAGCAGAAGCTGTTTTCACATATCATACGCTAACTGAATTATAAATTACAGTGCATTTGCTCTGTACACTGAACACGAGTGCTAATATTGAATTTCTTACTTTCATTTCCATCCCAGTTGCAGTGATGACGATGTGACTTAATTATTCATATAGAGTGTTTGTGTTTGTGTACTAAATACACACACACACACACATATATATATATATATATATATATATGTGTGTGTGTGTGTGTATGTATGTATTTACAAAATTATGTATATGATGTATAAACACAAACACATGTATGTATATATTTAAGAAAAATATGCTGGTATGTATATATATATATATATATATATATATATATATAATAATGTAATCATATGAACATATAAAAGTACATGTAAGTATTTTCAAAATATACAGTGAATGTGTCTACGTATATTTATATATACCTAATAAATAAAACATTATGTATGTATGTATGTATATATATATATATATATATATACACACTCACATGCACACACACACACACACACACACACACACGATTTAATGCATTATGTACATTTAGTTTAAATAAATATTTTTAAATAATATTATGATTTTTTTTTTTATTATTGTAATAAATATGATAAAAAAAATCATTAAATATGTAGAAATTATTTATACTTTATAATTTTTTTAGAATTATATAATATTTTTATAATATTTATTATTTTAAATTAATATTTTTGTGGGTTTCACTAGGCTATAGCTGTACGCTGTAGTTTTATTGGAAATATTCTTCCCATTTTATGGATTATTTCTGGCTCTACACTGGAAAATAAATCCTCTTTTACAGCTTGTCTTTGTCAGGGGCCAGTGTCCCACAAGGCTCTGTAAAGGTTGCTGAATTATCTTTATGAGGAGAACCATCAATGGCTTTGATGGCTTCTTGCTGGGGCTCTAAGTACCCGTCTATTGGGCTACACAAGATCCCATGCGTCTCACACACACACTAGTAAGAAATGGGGGGAAATGGATGGGATGGATGATCAAGTTGCTCCACAGTGGCCTCCCCGAACCAGCATGTGGGTGTTTCGTTCTCCCTCACCCTCCTACAGTATTTATGGGAGCCCTGTGTCTTTTTGGCACTTTAATTGGGAACGAGAGTGGACAGTAGATGAGAAGTGGGCCAAAAGCATGTGATTGCTGTCATGCCAGAGAAACGCAGAAGCCAGAAAAAGAGGGAGAGATAGAAGGAGAGAGAGAGAGCTAGAGAAAAGAGAGAAGCATCAAAGCTCTGGGAAGGAGGCCAGGACACTGCTGAGTCTGACACTTCCTCAACCGACGGACTCTTCGCAGTCAGCGCTGTTTTGTTGCCTTGTCACGTAAAATGCAACTCTATGAGGGTGGAATCTCATTCTCGTTTTTGATTGATTTATTGTTTTCTCCTCACCCACTCTTGCTTGCTCGTCTTTCTGTTGCACTTGTTTCTTTTCTTGCATTATTCCCTACAAAAACAACCCTGCACCATAAGAGGAAGACATGTTGATCTGTCTGTGCTACCACTCCTCTCTCTCTCCACCCCGAACCTATCATACACTTTCTTGTAGAAGATGAATGCGGTGATGAAAGCAGACATCTTTGACGTAAAACTGGCCGACCCCCTCCTCCCATACACCGGGGTGTAACTGCTGCTGTCTCTGCCGTCAGACGCCGGTGGCTTGACAAGTGCGCTGCTCTGATCTGATGCCACAAGAGTTGCACTTCGGCTTTTTTTGATTTTAACCGAATCTTGTTGCACCGGTAGACCCACCTTTCAACAAATGGCATGTAGAGGTTTGACTCTCGGCTGATTTGTGTCCTGGCTCAGTCTAAGCTACATGCATGTTGAAAGCCAGGACATCAGCTGTTATTATCAGGTCATGGTTATAATGTAAGCCTTTGAATTAAACCCACACAAGCATATCGGTTTTGGAACGTCGGGATGTGGTCATTAATATAAAGAGGGTTATTATGGCACTTTGTTTTCCACACATCAATCCATTCTAATAGCCTACATTCGCATTGATTTTGTACTAATACATCATTAGCTATCATGCTGAAAGCATTATCCGTTAGGTATGAGTTCATTTGATGTTCATGTTCGTAACTGACCCTTGTGCTTGTTTGTGTTGTGTGTTAATGTTCAGACTGACTGAAATCGCTTATATTATACTGCACAGTAGATCACTGGTAGATCAATGCTAGCTACCACAAGGTCATGAGTTGGATTCCCATTTAGGCATCTGGCAAATGCAAAAATACATTAAACGTATAGATTTGATCAACATTCCCTGGGAATCTAACCCAGGACCTAAAAACAGCAACTTGTAATGCACTCTTTTTATGCACAGTTATGTTGTTCTACAAGCATAAATAGCCTTTAGAAAAAAGTACAGTGTTGGTATACCATGATATAGATGGACAATTGTGCTATTTTACTTTTTGGATTTATTTAATTGGTTAGGTGTTTGAAAGAATACCATGCTATTATCATGGAATCACATCCAAACTTCCAGTTTAATGCCATGGTACTTTTTCATGGGAGATAAAAAACATCTCCACTTACACACTTCACTCTGTAAGTATGTCCATTCTGAAACATACAGACAGTAACAGCATTTACCTTTCCAACATACTGCTTCCCAGTCCCTGTCCACTCCTCTAACAGAAAGAAACTATTCCACATCCATCCTCGTTTAGTGCGTTGTAGAATCCGTCCATCCCGATCCGACGTGCTAATTCCAGGCACCGGCCGGATCAGTGCACCGCTCCAGCCCAGCAAGCAGAACAACAGGAGGAAAGTAAGTTGATTGATTATCATTGTATCCGATCACTCCTGGAGAGTCCTTGATAAGGAATCAATTAAGAAACAGAGCTCTGTGTTGAAGATACTGCTGAATGTTGGGAGCGACGAAATGGGGCATCTTATCCTTAATTCTCCTAAATTCTGTCTTCTTGAGGCCTGTGATGGATAGAAAAAGATCATTAAGAAACCATTTCAACGCAATATCAGCAGAAAGCTACGCCTTTGCTAAATTACCTCGAGGTTGAGTGCCACAGACTAGAATAGCACTCTGTAAATTTATGTTGGCTGACTAAAATCGTGTTGGCTAACTAGAAAACGAATCGTTAATATTGATTGATCACAAAGGATTAAGTGACTCAAATTTTAGCACACAGCAGTCTCTCGGTGGTCTCTAATTGATGAACTTCATGGGCCCGAACGTCTTTAAACATTTACTTTCCTCACTCTGCATAGATTTGCGGTTACTCCTGAAACACGGCAATAGCCAAAAAATCGATAACAAATGCAAAACGCTGAGGACTTCCACTTCTATAACACAAACTAGCGTAAAAGAAGCAAAGGCAGCAGCTCACTGAAGCGGTCTCTCCTCCAGGACTAGTTCTGATAGGTAATTTGCAGGATGTATGCATAATTTATTGGCTTTTGGAAGTTAATCCTAATAAATCTTTCTTCCCTCATTTGACGAAAGCCCATTTTCCAGGAGTCTGCAGGAAAAGGCCAAGGAGCCAGGTTAGCCTGACAGGCATTCATTACGGCAAATGTCTCCAGGGGTCTCGTGAGCAAACGAGGAGCAGATTCATAATGTTGTGGCGTTTTTGTTTAATGATCTGAATCAAAGAAAAGAAAAGAAAAGAAGGGGAGGCTTGGGAAAGGGTTGGGGGAGAGAAAGAAATAAAACACACATGGTGTCAGCAAGGCCATCTCGGTGAACAAAGCGAATCCTTTCTTTGTCTAAGAGCAAATTAGGGCTCTGGTTCTATTTGATGTGACTGGAGTTATGCATGTAAATGAACACTGTCTTGTGAATACGAATCAAATAATTTACTTAATGAGATATGGATGAAGTTAGGAATTATTCACTAGGCAGCGTTTGAAAGTGTGCAGACTACTGTAATTTGTGGAATCACTGGCTTTGCTAACGCGAGTAATGAATTTTGTCAGGCCCAGCAGAGGAGGCCTTTTGTGGCCCGATCTTCCATTCAGACATATGTTTCAATGCAGCCCAGGGTTAGCTGGTAGGGCACAACTTTGACATTCAGAAGGTCTTCATGATTTATTCATGATTTTTATTTTCATGAGACAAAGCTGAGTCTTTCACATGCGGTATGAATCACGCATTGGCACAAATTGAGACGGCCTGTGTCTATGCGTGGAAAGTTCCACCCACATTTTTTTGAGAGTGAGGGGTCGTACTGATCGTTCGGGGCATGTAATCAGCTGGCATCGAAAACCTGCTCAAGTCTCTGGCGTGACCTTGGAGGACAGATCCAGATAAATCTCCATCTGTCAGTGTCATAGAAACTGTTAAATCAATCAAGTCGGTCATGGACTATGACACGTTTTCCATCCGTGGTCTTAGCTCAAGGACAAATGCAGACAAAAGAGTAATAAAAATGAGTTCTGATTCATGCATGTTTATTGCACGCTCTTTCAAAGCCCCATGAAGCAGGCACTGCCCTCTCAGAGTTTGCTTTTTCGTAGCACTGATAAATTTAATGGAGTTCTCAGTGATGTGTCATTTAACTATTAGATTTATCTTACGTGTTTCTCCTAAAATTGCTTATCGGAGACATAAAAATAGCCACAAATTGCTCACATTGAGTGTGATGTATATAAAGCTATAATATGAATGTGGATATGTGTAGCCTATTGCAGACCTTTTTCTCAGAAGAAAATCAAATCTGAGAAGCAGGATATAGTTATCATTTTATAGATTTGTAATTTAGATATTTATTTCATGTATTGTGTGTATTTTCCTGGAGTCTGCTAAAATGCATCAATCAAGCTGCTATTTTTCTTTTTAGCTCAGGAGATTTAATAGAATTCTTAGTTTCATTTAAGTAACATTTATTTGTCTTGTATGGTTCTCCTAGGATTCTGCAGAAGAAATATTATCCACAAATTGTCAGGTACTGTACAGTTTAAGTATAGGAAGATACAATGCTATGTGGAATGCAGCATACTGTAGATATTAACATTATAATGTTGACTATTGTAGAATTTGGAAAAGGAAAAGAGCTACAGAAGATCTCTTTTAATAGCCACTAAATATACTTTTTTTAACTTTTGAAAGAATGTTATTTGATTATGTATTCATGTATTTTGATACCTCTTCTAAACATTTGTAGTTCAAGTTTGTTCATGCAGGCTGTCTACAAATGGAAGTTACACTTACGTTTAAATGTTGCTGTTTTAATGGAGTTCTCGAGAGTTATGTCTCGGTACACTTTTTTTTTTATTATTATTTTCATTTGTTAGTGACACATATTAGTGACAAGCTTCAAATGTGGACAGCATGGCACAGATACTTTAAAATGTTGTTGAGATTACAACATAAGATTATCAAAAAAAAAAAAAAGAGAGAGAATCAAAAGCTTTAAAATCTTACCCATGCATACTGTTTATTTACTGCATATGGCAATGTCACAAACAATTTGTGGTTCCCATTGTTCATAAGCGTTGTTTAAGAATTGGCATTCTATTCAGGGTGCTTTTGTTTTCATTAGGCATGGCGAGTAGAGTTATCAAATCACACGCTGTACAAGATTTTTCCAAGTTTACTCAACATAATAAAGGAGAGTGAGGCGCTGCATACTGTATATCCAGCTCAGTCGGGAAGATGTTAACACTACAGCGGTGAGAGGACGTAGCTCGTCAAAAGGCCCAGACAGGAGATTGTGTGTTTGTATGATGACTGCACAGGATGCCAGAAACCCAGAGATATTTTTATTTTTTTGTAAAAATCGTGCACTCTTAGTCTTTCCACTGCAATGTCAAGAACATTCTGGCAAGAAAAAAAAATAAAATTGTGAGCACCAATTTATGCGTGGCGATTCTCATGATTGCATTTTCTAATTATCATTCAAGGCTGTCCTTGAGGTTTAATAGCATTCTGGATATTAATCTTTGCTACAGCATGCCTATTAAGCATTAGGCCAGCGAATCTTTTTTATTATTATTTTGCCTGTTACCATACAACAAAGACAAGCTATCTCACCAGATGTTTAGGACTGTCACTTAATTATCTCACTTTGATTAGTGCATTAAAAACTTGTTTATGTTCGGCAGTAAGGGAGGATCCACGATACTGTAGGGGGAGGAACGGAAGAAGCGCGAGGGAGTCGAGCGAGGAGGAAGAATCTTCTCACTTGTCCTATTAAGAGCGTCTAATTAGTGTGTATATGTGAATTTGGGCGTATGTGGACATGCTAGCCGAGGCGTAATGAGGTAATGCTATATAATTATGGATTAATTGGCAGAGAGGACGCGTGTTGTCCTTCCAGAAAACTCCACACTGCTGACCCCCTTTGATCGGTGTGAGACACTGAAAACATTTTGCGAGCCTGTGTTTTGCAAACGGGCGGCAAAGTTCAAGTTTTGTAATTTGCAGGCTTGATTGACAGAGACATACAGCCTAAGTCTACAGGATCAGACCACTAGCGCGAGCACAGAGTCTTTCTATGTAATTGCCGTAGTCCTGTCTGCAAGGTAGTGCTATATTTCTCCCGAGGTTTATAAAAGCAGTCTGGGGCAGCGTTGTCTTTAGGGAATACATCTGCCACAGCTTCGTTCACTCATGCTATCTGCCTCCAAACAGTCCCCTCTTTCTCTCCTCAGTATATTCCCCTTAAGACCATATCAGACACGGATCATTTAGGGAAACTGGGTTATTTCTGTCCACACCTGACTGTGCTCTGATGGATGTCTGGAGCCATATGTGGGATACGGAGGCTTGTGTCTGTGCATTTGTTGTGCTTATTATTGCTGGAGGAAGTTTTTTCGGCACTTCTCGTTTTCGTGACCTTGACATCTCAAGCATTAAAGGAAGGAGACCTCATCCAGGTTGTAAGATTGATGGGAGAACTTCACTTCTGGAAACAGATTGGACAAATCGCTTAATAATATATATAGACAGCATACGCTCTGAAAGATTGAAATATTGCCCCAGGCCTGTCGGATTTCTGACAATCGAAGCAGCCTAGTGGTCTGTCCAGATTACTAGCAGGACATCAAACTCTCTGCCTCGGTCAGATAAAGATGGACGTTTTTGAAACATTTACTATGGTAGAGCCTTTCCTTCACTTTAAATTTAAGGCTGGAGCTTGTAGAATCAGGATTGTGTGATTTCAAATGTTTGTTTTTGAAATTGAAGTCACAAGGATTTTAAATTGAAGCTCTACCATGGTGAAGACTGGGTTTCATTGCAGCCTAGCACTGAATTTTGAGCCACTTGGTGGAGCTAACTCTCTCTCAGATAACACTGAAGTTCTCTGTGTCTCGCTCTGTGTATATCATGTATCTTCAGCATAAACCCTGAACATAAATGCTAATGGATTTGCGCATTATCTAGGAATTGAAATATGAATGGTTGTTTACCTTCATGTAAATTTTATGTCCATTGCAAAACAAAACAAAAACATACTTTTTTGTATTTTGATATATATATATAACCATACTAATAGCACCACAATAGCATATTTATAGTATCACAATAGCACATTTTTATATACTTAAAAATATCTTAGTCAGAATTAAAGGATGATTTATTTCAAAATTAAAGTTTCATTTATCTTTCATTGCGCTTTCGTGGCTCAGGAGATTTCCTCTTTTATGTTTTATGGATCAACTTTGACATCCAGGCAAAGTATTGAGCTATACAATGTTCATGAATATAACAGTTCAGAATTTCATATTCATATCAATACTGAAAGCTGGCCTTGGAACCTCGCAAATCTGAGCAAAGTTTGAGACACTGCTGAGAATTCTTCCAAAGGAGACTATTGTGATGTTTTTCTGTATTGTTAAAAAACAGTTAAAAAAATATTGAGATGCGATTTATTCTTTCATATATATTATGTTTCCAGAAGCATAACCCACATAAAACAGATAAAAAGAGTTACATAAGCCTGTAAATGTCTCTCTAGACATTCTGTGTGCTGTCAGTGACAGATCTTCTATTCGGCTTTTGTGTGTTTCCAAGTGAATCGCTTTGCATCGAAAGGGATGCTATTAGTGTGGCTAATTTAGAAAGCAGAAATGCAGAGAGCACTTTAGAGGTTAATTTGTGTTGGAAAATAATGACCACTCACTAATGACTTCCAATACTGAGATCTAGTTGATCGGCTCTATTTAGAAGCAGCATATCCTAGTGTTTATGTGTGCATGCATGCCTGTGTGTGTGTGCCTGTGATAGAAACTGTGAGAGTGAGTGAGTGATTAGACTTGAGCAGCGGGGTAGACTCTTGCTGTGTCCAATGCAATACATATTTATGAAATATTCCTGCACGTCTCTCTCTCTTTCTCTCTCTCTTGCACACGCACACACACACGCACACACATCGTTTATCTTCAAACTGAGGCAGCCAGTAAAATAGCTGCCAAATGACACACAGGTCAAGGCAATAATCTGCTTATCAGAAACAAGCGAAAGCATTTGTATAATTGCGGGATTCATAACAGAGCGTTTGTCAAATAAAATTACCGCAGAGCAGCTCTGCCTGATCGTATTAAGTTTTTAGTCGCATCGTTTGCTGCCTAAATGTTTCTTTTATATGCTCATAGGACGGATGAATTCATCATAACTAACAATAATTCTCTATTTGATCTTAAACAACAAACTTTACCTCTAGATCAGCAATAATAAAAAAGAAAAAAGCAAAAACAACACACCTCTAAATCTGACTTCTCAAGACTTCAGATGTCTAGAGATGTAATTCAACAACACGACAAACAGTACGAACAGTTTCTAGCCAGGAATTCCCTCTAAATTTCCCATAACATAAACTCACTTTACTGAAACCTCAATAATCCTGTACAGTAGGTCTTTGCGCATAAATATGCCGGTCAGCCAATCACAAAAGCATCCGAGCCCTGTCTGTACGTCCTAGACGCATTTTCTGAAACCACCTGCAAAAGAAACTAATCGTTCGTCTACTCACACTCTCTTTTTGCTTTTGGCACGTCTTTCTCAGTTGCTTTAAATCCGTCTTAGCCACTCTTTAATCAAATAGTTCCTCCAGTGTAAAATGATCTCCACGGCAACCACTCTGCAGGGCACATCTGTCTTAATGATAACCTTTAGATTCAGCGAGCGAGAGAGAAAATTACGTACATGACTGCTCTCTTTCCGGACTCTCCTCATCCGTCTGAGCAAGAGTGGGGGACAGAGAGAGCACAAGAGCAACAGAGCTGGAGAGGGAGGGACGGACGAGAGAGAAGAGAGAGAGAGAGAGAGAGAGAGAGTTTTACCTTTGTTGTCTATACTCTGTTGTTTTCTGCTGTGTTTTCGGCACACTTCTATATCTCCTTAGCATAAGCTCCGCACTTGTCACCTTCCCTCTCAGTTTTCTCTGTAAGACGGAACATTATCCTGAAGCTTACTGTGCGAATGAGAGAGGGAGAGAGAGAGAGAGAGAGAGAGAGAGAGAGAGAGAGAGATGTCTGACTGCTCTCTCTCTCTTTTATTTTACTCCTTTTGTCTTAAATGCCTTTTGATTTCTACTTGTCTTTTTACCTGCTTTATGTCGCCTTTTTTGGTCTGTCTGTGTATTATTTTCCTTTCACATGCATTTCTCTCTCTCTTTTTCTCTTTTTGAGTGTCAGGGAGATTGTGGCAGCGGGATTGAACCCATGATTGGCTGCCACTCAGTCGTCGCCGATGAAAGACAGCAGAAAAAAAGAAGGGTAGAGAGAGAAGAAGAGGCTTTACTCCCCTGGAGCTGCGGTTTTGACTTGGCTTGCCACAGATTGTAGGGGTTGCGGGGGGGTTAGAGAGATACACTGCCAATGTCCGAGAGAGGTGGAAAGTGGGAAAGCGAGAGGAAAGAGGTCAAGGAGATGAGGGCCACGGGCATTAGAACCGCAGGCAATAGATGGCGGTAGCGATCCACAGCTAATGGACGTGGCGTGATAGATGGACTCATCGATGCTTACTGTCCAGAGCGATCCGAGCTTGATCTAATCAGGGTTCAATGACAGTGGAATGAAGGAGAAAGAGCCCATAATAAGTAAATCAACACCAGGAGAGAGGCAAAAGAGAGGTAGGAGTTAGGGGCGGGGTGGACCATGTCCAGGCACTCAGCGGGAATGTAATTACCAGCTCTCTTCACCGATTCATATCAGTCCATCACCTCATATAAACCCAACCGATGGAGGAAAGCTGGATTGCTGCAATGACCAAATTAAGATTTTTGTTTGTTTTTTTGATTATGAATAAATATTATATATACAGCAGAAATACTAATTTGTTATGAAGTATTTATGTCTATCTATTCATTTAATTGATCAATTTGACATTTTTATAAAATGTTCTTGTGAACTTTCTATTTAGCAACAAAAAAATATTAAGCAGCCTAATAGTTTTCAGCATCGATGATAATTTCTTAAGCATGAAATCTGTGTATCAGAATAATTCATATGACACTGAAGACTAGCGTAAGGGAGCTGAACATTTAGCTTTGCATCACAGGAATAAATAATATTTTATAATATATTAGAATAGACAACATACTTCTTAAATTGTAATAATATATCATACTATTGCATTTTTAAAAATGTTGTAGCAAATGAATGCAATCTTGTGAGCATAAGAGACTGATTGGGTTTTATATAAACCTAAAATACTTCAAACTGAATATAAATGATACATTAAACATGACTGGCTGTAGTTGACATGTCGTGCAGCAATGTCTCACTCAGTTTGGACTGACAAATTGCTCATTGCTGGAAGTCTGACTAGTACACTGTGTTACATTACTCTTACAAAGGGCACAAAAGCAGGTTTTAAATTTGTCTTAAAAAAAAATGTCATGGAGGTTGCTCTCAAAGTAGTGATGGGCTCAATTAACACGGTCTGTGTGCTGTAACACACTGCTTTGTTGTAGTGCCAAGTTCTCATCTTCCGTAATTTACACAGACTGTGTGTATGCACTTCTGTTGTATATGAACATGCACAACCACTGTGATAAGAGAGAAAGACAAACCTTTTTGGAAATGTTTTACAGAGATCATAAAATTTATTTCCAGCCTGTGAGGAATGATGGGAGAACTGTACAGCTCCGGATATACTTGTGACAAAAAAAATAAAAAATAAAAATTCAATTCTATTAAAAGGAACAAAATATATACACAAATATAATTCAAAAATAATATAATAACATACTAAATAAATAAATCGAATACCCCCAGGCCATCCAAGATGTACATTTGTTTCTTCATTGGCACACATTTGCAGAATTGTAGCATTACATCACAAATGGATCCTCTGAAGTGAATGGGTGCCATCAGAGTCCAAACAGCTAATAAAAACATTACAATAATCAATCAATTAATGTTTTACTTAGCAAAAAAAAAAAATAGTTAAATAGTAAACTTTAAAAGATAGATTCATTATTAAGTATTTTTGTTTGAATTTAAAACTTAAAAAAAAGTGTTTCCATAGTAAAAAAAAATAATAAAAAAGTTAATCCCCATTGTTCCCTTACATGGAAATCCACCAAAATATTTACTTAGAACTGTTGTTTTTTTTTTTTTTTTTTTTTTTCAGACAATATTTTATTGAAGAAAATAGTATTATGCAGAGATGATATCACAAGGTAGCAGTTTGTCTGAAGTCTTGCGCTTCAAGCTATTGCATAAAAAAAAAAAAATAGCTAGACTAACCTCAAAACTATCATATACTGTATCTGAAACTAGAAATTTCCTTTCTACTGATCATTTGATAGTTTGACTATCATTTACCATCACACGTGTGATACAAATCTCAGAGCTTGAACAGACTCTCTTTTTCCTCTTCCAGCTCATCTCATCTCTGCTGATGGCCAAGCGTGGGAAGTTAAGTCTGTAGACAAGTACAGTCACGGTGTGTAATGTCTCCAGTTGGGGGCAGTATCGGGTCAAAGTTATTTTTGAAAAAGCACCACATTCATTCTCTCTGACTAATGACACGTTATCAGGCTTTATCAACAATAAATAAAATAAACAATTAAAAACAGAGCTACCATGTGGCCAGCACAGTTATACAGATGTGCATGAGGAATCGAGACCACAGGAATTTCATGACCGTGACTGATGATGTAGGGAAATGCTAATGAACAGTTTACATGCAAATATAAACAGATACTTACACCTATTATTACATTATTCTGAATACATTTCCTCTACCTTTATGCTTGTTACTGGCCACTGCAGGGGAACCATTAACTTACACATAAACACATATATTTTTTTTCTAAACAAACAGAAATGTCAGAGTTGGTTTGAGTCATCAGGCTAGTAAACACTGCAGACTGAATCCCGCAGTGCTTTCAGCTGTTGTATATGCTATTATTTATTTATTTATGATTTCTTTTTCTTTTTTTTTTCTGAAGTGGCCAACCGCAGATAAGCCTTATTGATCACGGCCAGAAGACAGTGATGTGATTTGAGTGAAACTGATACATAGTAATGTCAAAGACACCGCAGTGATCCTTCACAACCATCAAAAAGAACAGAAGGGCATTTTCAGTATGGTTTTCTTTGGATCTGTATACCAGTCATTTTCTGGTGAATAATGATCTTTATATGAGTCATATGAAGTTTATAAACTTTTTTCAGGCAGTCAGTCCTTGTAACTCCTTTTTAAAGACTTTGAAAGTCAACTTCTTTCATATTTTTCTTTTTTAGATGTGCATGTGGCAAAGGACAGTATTCATCACTAGTGAGATTTTCAATCTGTATTTTGGGCTTCTAATTTTTATTTTTTAATAATGATTTTTTTTTAATCTCTATATACCTTTACAAATATCATCCATCTTTCTGTCTTGCACATACTCTTTTGATTTGCTCCTCTGGAATGAACTCTGATACCGTACGTTCATCTGAAATAAAGTGTGAGAGACAAGTACAACATTTTACAAAAAAAATATAATTTAATGATATCAGTTTAATTATTGGTTCACGTCAACATAAGGATGAAGTACTGCACTAAAGTAGTCTGACTGTGGTTCCTGCCTTGCTCAGCTGTGCTGCTACTGAATCTACAGCGTCACAGCAAAAGAAATTATGTTTTAGCTGAGTTGTGCTTGCAGTCTGAATTGGATGTAATGAAAGAGAAACACTGGGAGCCACAGAATGATACAAATACAATAAATAGGCAACATGACTTTCTATTGAGCTGTCCTTACTGGTTGCACACAACAACAAATATTTAGCACGACCAGTACAGTCAGATTTTTGTTGAATACATTTTTATGAAGTGGCTCTTTGTAATGAAATGGACCAAAAGATTTATGAATCTGACTCATAAGTTGTGAGTCTGAATCACTTGAAGTGCTCTATTATGGATTATAAAAGTTTTATAGTTTGGTTTTGGGAGTCCCAAACAACATCTGCAAGATTTGTTTCAATGATTCAGATTATTTTTTTTCTTTTGAGAAACATTAAAGGTGCCCTTTAAAACCTTGCAGGATGGTTTCATTCACTTAGAGCTTTAGGGTTAGGGTTAATATTTAATTGAAATAAAGCTGAAAAAAATAATGGCTAACTATTAAATAAAAAAGGGGAAATATAAATAACAAATAAAAGCATAGAAGCTAAACAAAATCATTCAAATTAAAATAAAAAAATATATAAAGCTTAGATATAAAATGCAAGTCAGGTTATGAACAACATTAATAAAAAAAAGAATAATAGTAAAAAATAAATACAATGACATTAAATTACTTATAATTCCCAAAGTTAGCCTTCATATAGTAGAAGTAGCAAGTTATGTGTCATTATCATTGTGCAGACAATTGTGGTGTGCAAAATCATATCAGCGTATCAGCTGATTTTTGTCAAAATGAGCCACAAGACTTTTTTTTGGCCTTTTCTCCTCTTTAGATTTGCAGACAGGAAATGAAAGGTAACGGGATCAAGACACATTGAAAGCAGAGCAGCACAGCTCATTGTGTTGGGATGTGTTTGTTAACCACTGGGCCATTTTCAAAATCGGTTTATAAATCAGCATACTCTAGGTCTATTATGGAAAATCATCTGTGAATCTGCGGTTGGCTCTTTAACCTTTGGTTAGCTCAGCTTGTGTGGATTAATAGAGAGGATTGCCTCCATGTGAGTAAACCAACCCAGATGCTGAGATAATCCTGGAAAGACATGGTTGGCATGGCGATAGACCCTAAAGCACAGCCACTGTCTTTGTTGGCTACTGGGAGATTTCTGGTGCATCGTCACCAGATGCTTCCGTTGCTGTCAAGTGCTCCAGGGGGTTTCTGGAACTGAAAATGAGTTCTGAATGTCTCAGGCTTAAAAGAAGATGTACTAAAACTAAATTTTTTTAGATGTGTTAGTAGGTATATATATGTATGTATGCACATATAGGCCTATACAGGCCCTGCAAGAGAAATACACTAGTATTCGAAAGTCTGGGGTTGGTAAGATTTGATTATTTTTTTACTCAGGAAAGCACACTTCACATTCAGCTAGGGGTGATATACCGGTATTGACGATAACCATGATATTAAAATCATGAAATTTCAACATCGTGTTAATTTTGGGTATGATGATATACCGGTTTTGGCGACAACCATGATATGTAAAATTAACAGGGCTCTTATGATAACAAGACATGTAAATTATCCAGCGCTAGTGCCTGGTTGATCTCCCAGGTGGCAGTATTGCGGCTTAACGCTGACACCTGCTGTCAAACAAGAAGACGACGCAGCAAGCCGTGCACGCAAGAATCACGCACATTGAGCCTTTGATTTTGGCTTCAAACTAGAATTATGGTGGAATATCCTGATTTCCACGTCACAGGGTATTTACATTCGAATACAATAAATGTTTGAAGACATAAGGGAAACATACAAAATGTGCAGAGCGGGAATACGCGGGGACTGGGATTGAGAACCGAATCTGCAGAATTTGAGCGAAGTGGGGCAAATCTCCAACATTTTTACCCACCTCCGTGTTTATCCTCTTGTGGATTATTCCCTTTTACCTTACATTACATTTACATTAACCTGTTAACAGCGGTTTTCAGCAATAACACTTGCCAAAACAAGACAGCAATAAATTAGTGCTGTCAAATGATTAATCGTAAAAGTTTAATCGTAAAGTTTTATATATATATATTTTATATATATATATATATATATACTTTGGAGGTGGCCTTCCGCAGGGGTATGGCTTCCAGGTACCGAGTCGTGTAGTCAACGATAACCAGGATGTGTTTTAGACCCCGGCTGGACTTCGGCAGTGGCCCCAAGAGATCCATCCCGATCGTGTTCTAGACCCCTATAATGGGTAGAAGAATGAGAGGGCTGGGTGGAGGTTTCTTTGGAGACGTGAGCTGGCAGGTAGGGCATGCAGTGCAGAACTGCTTTACTTCTGCCTCGAGGCCTGGCCAGTGAAAACGGTCTCTGATGCGTTGGGCTGTGTTGTCCAGGTGTAAAGTCATGGGGTGTGAGTGGGCCAGCTCCAGCACTGTCTCTCTGTCTTGGTGCTGGGGACCACTAAGAGCCGTTTTTCATCTCCCACTTCTGGGCGACACAGTACAAGAGGCCATTTTGGATGATGAAGTGCAGGAGAGGGTAAGGGGCTGGATGGACCTCCTGGTCCTCCACAATCCAAACCTGTTTCCAACAGTGTTTGAGTCTATCATCCTCTTGCTTGGCCACTCCGAAGGCTCCCCCTCCCATTACCTGCTGGAAGACATCGAAATAGACATTAGTAGGAATCACCATCTCTCCCGCTGTCCGTAGTGACGAAGGATGGTCTGGGTCCCCGGAATGGCCGGAGTCGATGTCTGTGAGTCGGTCGGCCAGGCTGCGCCACGCTGGTCAGAGCTTCCTCAAACCCCGCCCACCTCGACCGTAGCTTTGTCATTCCCTCTCTTAATGGCGACAGAACACGTTGGCACATGATGTGTATCTCCATGAACACATGTAACTGGAAGCGTAACTCGCATCGCTGGCCGGGGTCCCAACACGTTGGGTCTGACCAGCGTTATGCTGCTGGCGGAGTCCAGGACAGCTCTGTAGACCTTCCCTTGGACTTCTACTGTGACGCAGGGCATTTCCTTGGGAACTTCTCTGTGTATGGCGCAGCCTGCCATCCATCTCTTGGTGGCCGGTGTTGGTGGTTCTGTTGGCATGGGCTCATCCCGGGGACTCGTCGACCTCTGTACTACATGCCGGGTGCAGTTCATTCACCTTATAAGCTGGTGATCCATCAATATCCAGTGGTGGTGGTCCTTGGATCTCAGCATTGGGGTCAGCATTCGGATGGAATGGTTTGAGAGGAGGGAGAGATCCAGTAGTTAGTAGGAAGCTCAAGCTGATATGTGACCTCATTTATTTCATTATTTTAAATGGGCCAACATACCTGGGGAAGAGATTCCTATTCGGTAGCCGTAGCTTGAGGTCCTATGTAGACAGCCAAAACCGTTGTCCTGGTTGACAGTGAGGGTGTGGGAGACGGCGTCGGTGGCCTGGAACTCTTGGGTCCTGATGGCTCTCTGAAGATGGACAGGGGCACTGTCCCACACTCTCTCACTGCACCTGATCCAGTCATCGACTGCAGGTACTGATGAGGGTTCTCCCGTCCACGGGAACAAGGGGGGTTGATATCCAAAGACACATTGGAAGGGGTTCATGCCAGTGGAGGAATGAGTAATTGAATTTTGAGCGTACTCTGCCCATGGAAGGAATTCAGCCCATCGGTTCTGTTCACGACTACAATATGTTCTTAGATATCTACCGATCTCCTGATTCAACCTCTCTACCTGTCCATTTAATTTAGGATGGTATCCTGATGTAAGGCTTACATTGATGTCCAGTTGTTTACAGAAAGCTCTCCAAACTTGAGAGGTGAATTGGTCTGTCAGAAACAACGTCCTCAGGCAAGCCATAGATCCTAAAAACATGGTGGAATAGGGCTTGAGCCGTTTCCATAGCCGTGGGGAGGCCCTTGAGGGGAATCAGTCGACAGGCTTTAGAGAATCAATCAATAATTACTAGTATAGCAGTGAAACCAGTGGAAATTGGAAAGTCTGTGATGAAGTCTATGGACAAATGAGACCAAGGATGCTGAGGAATAGGCAATGGCTGTAGAAGACCAGAAGGTTATTCCTTGGGGGTCTTGGACTGGGCGCATATTTGGCAGGATTTTACATAGTTTTCCACATCTTTAACCATAGACTGCCACCAGAAGAAGTTCTGTACTAAACAGAGAGTGCGTGAAATTCCTGAATATCCTGAACCCAAAGAAGTGTGATCCCATTGCATGACTCGAAGGTGTAGACTCTGAGGCACAAACTGTTTGGTTGGGGGGCAGGTATCTGGCGGTGGTTCTTGCTGTTGGGCTAGTTGGATCTCTTCCATAATGTCCCAAGTTAATGGAACAATGATAAATGATGATGGAAGGATAGATTCGGGTGTCAAGTTGTTTGTTAAAGGATCACATTTTCTGGATAGAGCATTTGCTTTACTGTTCTTGCTGCCAGGTCTGTATGTTACTCTAAACTGAAAACGAGTGAAGAATAAAGACCAGCGGGTTTGACGTGGGTTCAGGCGTTTGGCACTCTTGATGTATTCCAGATTCTTATGGTCCGTGATTACTTGGAAAGGATGGACTGCTCCGTCCAGCCAATGCCTCCATTCTTCATCATAGTTACGCTGAGCAGGTGTCAAATTCCCTTCCAGAATCCTGATCAAGTTGTACGCACTTCTGAGGTCTAACTTTGTATAGATCTTGGCCTCACGCAATTGTTCAAGTGCTAAAGGAACCAGAGGAAGGGGTAGCGGAATTTTACAGTCACATTGTTCAATCCTCCATAGTCAATACATGGCTGTAAGCCTCCATCTTTCTTCTCCACAAAGAAAAATCCAGCAGCAGCCGGGGACGTGGAGGGACGAATAAATCCAGAATTCATGGCTTCCTCTATGTACTCTTCCACGGCTTGATTCTCGTTACGTGATAGAGGGTAGACTTTAGTTTTAGGAGGCATGTCGTTGGGGAACAAGTCAATAACACAGTCTCCTGGACGATGAGGTGGTAATTGTGTGGCTTTACTCTCTGAATTCTCTGAATTCTCCATAAAAGGTTGGGCTTTCGATGCTTGTCGTTAAAAAGGGTTTAGTTATGGTGGAGTGCATGCAATGGGTTTTACAGAAATTAGACCAATGGGTTAGCTCACCATAATGCTAGGACAAAGCTGGGTCATGAACACATAACCAGGGGTGACCGAGAATGATTTCATGCCTCGGAGAATCAATGAAATAAAATGAGATGGCCTCTTGATTAAATAATCTAATTTGGAGTTGAAGTGACTGTGTTTGCAGGTTGATGCCATCTCCAATGGGTGTATTGTTAACTGCATTGATCTTGATAGGCGGCACACATGGTTGAGTGGGAAGGTTGTCGTTATTTACGATGTCTTTGTGGATGAGATTCAGAGCATCTCCGGAGTTGATCAGTGCTGTTAAACCAATGAGAGTACTTTCAATAACTAGCCGTACAGGAAGAGTCAATGATTGAGTAGAAAGTACCGAAAATTGTTCAACACTCACCCGGGTTGTCGTCTTATTATTCCTCCAGGTTTTGTGTGGACAGAATGCGCTGTGTTCACCACAGTAGTAGCATAAGTTGAGTTGACGTCGTAGAGTTCTTCAATCTTGATAAACCCAGTTGGGCTCTGAGCTGGGCATTGGCGTGGGAAGAGGAATTTGATAAGGTTGGTGCAGAGTTTCCTCTTAGGAACGTCTTCTTCAAAACTGGTCTTCTTGGTTAGCAAAAAAAAATTCTACTTGACGAATAAACATTGTTCAGCAGAACCATCAAATTTCTCAGGCATAGCAAGTCTTACCGGTTGTGATGTGGTAGATTTAAGTGATCGTATGTAGTGCGTTAGATGCTCATTAGCAGACTGAAGCTTGGTGAGTTGTTCTTGGTACCCCTTTAGCACTTCCGTTTGGTAATTGGAAGCGACTTGCAGCTGAGAAACTTTCGCTGGATTCAAAGTTAACAGGAAGTGAAGAGAGAAGCAGCCAGCACGGCGTTACATGAATATAAATATCTACATGTAAATATATACTGTAAGTGTGTGTATTTATATATACATAATAAATATACACAGTACACACAGTTTTATTGTTCTGTAAATAAAACCTTTTTTTTTATGTTTAATCGGATTCATCATGATTAATCGCTGAACAATTTAAAATATACTTAATAATATACTATAAAATGTATGTGTTGATTAAATAGATGCAGCCTTTGTTACTTACATAATTAAAATTTTAAGCACAGACTAACTTAAGTTTTACATTTGTTACTAAGGTTGAAGTTGTTAGAAGACGTGAAAGTCGTGACAGGTGTTTTCTTTAGATGATTAAATTTCCCAATAATCTCACAATATTACAGTGTGATTTAAACCATATGGTGCAGATGTTCACATACAAAAATCGAAAATCTCTGTTTCCCTTATTAGACTGTCCTTGTTAAAGCATAACCAGAGACACGTTTTGGTGTACAGCACATCACTACAGTGATGTGACATCAGGCTGTCAGTTATACGTAGGGAGAGAATTGGGCCCGCACGTCCTGATTTTGCTGAGTTCGTCGTGTCCCTGGGTCAACATATTTTGTTGACCCTGGAAAAACATTTTATTCCAAAATTTTAGTTTTGACCATATCTCTACACCTAAACCTAACCCTACCCATGAGTAATGCCTAAAATCAGAGGAAATGATAGATGACTTACACTGAAGTACAAGCACCAAACACTGATTGTAAGCCTAAACCTCACAAAAACTAAACTGGTTCTTTCAAATCTGATAGTGGCAACTGTAGTGGCTAATCACAATGTTGTTCCAGGGTCAACAAAGATGTTGACCCAGGGACATGCCTAACTCAGCAAAATCAGGTTTTGCAATCGGGCCCCTCTCACAGAGATTATGCTGACTAATGCCTGCTCTCCTCAAGTTTTGCAGGAGAAAACATTAGGACAAGCTCTGCTGGAATAATGAATGCCACTGGTGTCGCTGCATGTTTCTCGAAGCTCCTCACCTCTCATCTCCAGCACCGTCAGCCGCAGTGTGGCGTATTTCATTTCAACCTTCCTTCAGCTGTCAATTCATATTCGCAGGAGGACAATGACTGAAAGGGGCCACCGCACACCTACCTCAACTGTGAATTAGACCTGACTGCGTAATTAGTCAAGCCAGCACTGATAGGCTTATTTGTAGAGATCAAACACATCTGAAGGGAAGATGACAGAGTGGACAGAAAAAAGGCTTTTTAGTCTTTTAAAAGCTTTTCAACCTAGCAATTACTAAGAAAAAAATAAATAAATCACAAGAATAATTATATATTTATTGACTTATTTGACACTACTGAGCTACTAGTGGGCCTGACAAGTAAAATGCTCTTAGAAAAATTATTGTGGTTCTCTGATTGAAACACTAATGTAGTAAAAGATTGCAAGGTATTGCAAAGGAAATTGGGACATCTACTACACTGGAAAAAAATTACAAAGAAACGACAAGTAACATGTAAAATGAAATGTGACATTTTGAATTAGCATGATCTTTAACAGTGTCCATACATATAGAAGTACTTTGATACCATGTCCAGTCATGCTCATTATGTGCAGGACAGAGGTTTGTTTTTGTTTGCTGGTATGAGATAAACTGTTGTGATTATCCGTAAGAAAAATGCTCATACATATTGTCATCATGAACACTGGTTGTGGATAGCAACACTCACCATTATAGCCACAAATCAACAATCCTGATAGTTGTTGTCTCAGAACTGTCATTATTATAAAAGGCTCCTCATCAGAGTTTCCACACTGTGCAGGAAAAAAGACAAAGTGAGGTAAAGACAGGAGGAACATATTGTCGGCAGTATTTTTAAATTTTCACTGTGGATCAAGACTGTGTTTCTAGCACACCACATTTGTTACAGTTATAGCTGACTGGAATATGTGGATTTTTGTGGTTTGTTTGTTTTATTTTGGTGTGCCTCGTTTTTTATTGTCATAGCTGACAGGAGAATGTGAATCTGGAGGAGGTGATCTATCATAATGTGGAATAGAGTCGTAAGTGTGTGAGATGGAACTCGTATATCACTGCCATGTTTACCTGTAAATAACCCTGTTTGAGGCTTCTCATCATTTTGCCACACGCGTGCGGACAGAGCTTCTCTGGTTGTTACTATGAATGTGTAAAGTCTTTCACACGCCAAGTCTTATCTGTTTCTTGAAAGCACACGTTCAAACAGTCAACCTTAATTTGATTTCAAGCTAGCCTGTATTAATTCAATTCAACTCAATTCTATTCAGATTTATTTGTATAGTGCTTTTCATGATACATATCATTGCAAAGCAGAGCTAGAAGATAAATAATGAAAACTGATCAGATATAACTGCAGGAAAAGTTGAGATGGATTATTCGAATGCTTGGCTACAAAGATGCGTTTTAAATCTAGATTTAAACAGAGAGAGTGTGTCTGAACCCCGAACGTTATCATGAAGGCTGTTCCAGAGTTTGGGAGCCAAATGTGAAAAAGCTCTACCTCCTTTAGTGGACTTTGCTATCCTTGGTACT